>QQNG01000253.1:0-273926 GCA_003666085.1 Pseudocercospora crystallina
GGGGGGGGGGTAATGGGGAGAGAGAGGAGAGGGGACGTACCCAGACTGGACGGTGAGCGGCTTTGAATTCGTCGATTTTCTCGGGTTTGATTTTGAGGGTTACGAAGAGGGTGAGTTGTTTTTGGGAAGACATGGCTGTCGTGCTTGTGGCCTTTGGCTCGTTGGTGAGGATTTATTGGATTTTTGCAGGTACGTTCTCGCTCTTGCTAGTGGTTTGAGGTAGTCGATGTTGTTGCTGAGCCTTCGTTTTATTCTCTTAGTGCGGACCAAATTTTTCGTCCAGCCGCTCGTTGATTATCAAGAACGCGAGGCAGATGAGGTGATGTGTTTACTGTTCTATATATCCTTGCCCTGTGAAGAGTTCCCGCCATTCGCCGCGCTTTACCTACCTTGGATCTGGTTGTGCTTTCCGCACCATCAAACCCTACTGCGAAGTCTCCGGCCGGTTTCGGTCCGAGCACCGTGCTACATGTGGAAGAGTTGGACTTCACTCGTACATGAGAAAACATCATTTTGTCAAAGACTGACAATTGCAGTTTTGCTGGCGCTCGATGCGACATAATTGCAATGCCATGTGCCTGAAGCTATTTTACTCAGTTCCTGCCCCCACGTCAAGTCTTTTCGACATCGCCAATCGCTTGCAATGGCATGTCCCCGAAGCTCAGAGTGTCTGATGTTTTCAAGCGAAGCAATCAAAGATCAAAGGGCAATATCACGGGCTTGCAAGAGACGTTTAGAGTGCAGTTGCTTCGTCCACCTTCCATGGAAGCACAACCGCTGAGTATATCCTTCCTGCCTTTGCTATTCCCCATCTCTAGCATTGATCTTCTACAGTGCTCAAGTATATGCGATTATCACATGCTATAAAGATGACGTGATCATGTGCAGTTGGCAGATGAATAGCCAGATATGTTCACCGGTTTGGCAAGATTCACATGCTTTAGCGCCGCTCACGGACCAACTAAGGAAGACCCTTAGCGGGCCACAAAACGCACCCTTCTTGGAATTCAAACGCTTCTTTTCGCTCTGCACGAACACCAACTTGCATCCCGCCCGCCTTCGACAACCATCAACATCGGCATCGCCGCTGCAGCTCCATCAACCGCACACCACCACACATTGGTGACTCGCGCGATCGTTTCCAACACACGCCTGATGCACAGTTCTTGCGCTTGATCCGCCTCGACTTGGACCCAACTTTTGAACCTCGACATCGCTCTACGATCTACAGCACGAGCGACCGCCGCTACTCATCCCCTCTCGCAACAGGTATGCGCCTTTTCCAGGGCAAAGAGAGACAAAGTGCTGACATTACTACAGCGCACCCTCTTACTCCTAGATACTATCACCATGACTCGAAGCACACCGTTTGCTGGCTTTCAGAGCAGTGGTGAGGCGGCCTCGACCTACACCCACGACTCGACACCGGGTGTCCGAAACCCGATCCGCGATCCATCATCGTCCACTGCAGAGTTCACTGCGAAGTCCTCCACTATGAGTCACTGTACCCCTGAAGATAGCGAGGACGAGGCGTACGACATGTTGGATGACCTCCTCGAGTCGACCGACTCCGTCGATGGCGAAGCTCCAGTATCTCGGCCAGCGGTACGCTTCCCGGGCGTGAAGAAGGAAGTCCTGAACTCTCTGGTTCGAGACAAGCTCCAACAATCTGGAGCTTCCAAGACCACCTGCACCATCCAGGGGCAGACCGCTGCCACGGCGCACAATGCGGCAAGCAACGGCAAGTCGGAGCAGTCAGGCCTTTGGCACCTCATCTCAAAGGTCGACAGCTTCCTGACGAAACTCGAGCCGGCCCACGCTCCTCCGCCAATGTCTATTGCGTACCTCCTGTCAGTGTGGATAGTGCTGTCAGCAATCAACACTTCTTTCATGCTCGGCGTCTTCTTTGGATACCTGCCACCATCGCGGAGCACCTTCTTCCTTTACCTCATCAGCGCCATCGCGGGTACTCAAGTTCTGAGCGTCCACTTGTCGAAGCAGCTTGCGAAGATCACTCCATCCAATGAGTTGCTGGTATCCTTCTGGAAGGCTGTCACCTCTCGCGAGGGCCTTGAGAAGCTGGGCCGCATTCTCAACCTAATGCCGTTAGCTTTCCGGTACTTCGAGTTCTTGGGTAATGTCGCTCTCAGCCTGCCATTCTCGCCTGTCTCCGGTACTCTCTGTCAGGCATGCCAGGAGCGCAAGAAGCAGCAGGCGGTGATCAAGAAGCCTTCTACCGTCAACTCCACTATACCTTCATCTGAGATCGCCGAAGACGAGGAGTTTGCTCGTGCCTTGCAAGAGCTGGAGTACGAGAAGAATATGAAGGAGACTCTGCGAAAGATGCTCAAGGAGACCCGCGCAGGTTCTGAGACTGCTCCGACTGGTTTGATCGCCGCCGAACTTCGCCTTGGCTCCCTCATCCCTCTTGTCCTTCTGACTATCTTCAGCTTGGCTTCAGGCATCGACCTCCTCGCCTCGACCGTTGATATCCCAGTCGCCGACGTCGCGAGAGTCGCTGGTGGCCTGCTGCTTGCCGTCTCGCTCATTGGCGGAGTCGTGACTTTTGATCGTCTTCTCTCCACCATGCTGGGCACCTTCATCGGAGATCTTATCATCGGGGCAATCAACTACGGCGAGCCCGTCTTCGTCTACATCGCGACAGAAGCCGCCGTTCGCTGGGAGCGCTTCGACACCCGTCCTATCCTCCGCTTTCGCGATGCATTCATTTACTCCGCCAAAGCACTCGCTCGCCGTGCATTCCGACAGAGCGTGCTCATCATCGACGCTGGACTCACCGTGGTCGCCGCTTTGCTTCATGATGTATTCATGATTCTTGAGATCATCTTCTGTGCGGCAGCGATGATCCTCTATGTGGCGGCGGTGATCTTTTGCGTCATGTTTGTCTTTGTTTTCTTGGCTGTCGTGGCGAATGTGCTGAGGGCTCATTACGCCGGATGGTAGATGGGAAGGAAGAAAAATAAGGGAGAGGTTCGAAGGCGGATGAAGTAAGAATGGAGAGATACAAAGAGCTGAAGCAAAAGAGCAGAGCTGAGGCAGCACTGATGGCGTGAGATGGATTGGTCGCTCACGCATAGCTAGCACTCGGCAAAGATGACCTCGATACACATGCTCATCACACATTCATGGCTCTCAAATACTACTCACATCAATCTCACTAGCCGTAACCCTATTGTTCTCCCCATTTAGCACCCCTCCACCCGCAATCAACACAATCTTCTCATCCTGCTCCACCAACAAACTCCTCGTATAACTCGTCCCTTCAGGCGTGGGGACCTCAATCCACTCACTCCCCACCTCCGCATTATTCCGATTAATAAAAACCGTCGAATCACTCCCACAACTCACAACAATGGTCCCGTTCTCCCCTCCCACAGGCGTCCAGACATTATAAGGTGACCCGACAGGTACTGTTCCGGAGGTGGCGCGAATCACATATCCTTCCGCCTCATCAAACTTCAATGGATCTTTTGACAGGCGGTAGTAGACCGCGAAATCCGCCTCTACCGCTCCGTAGAATTCATACGTCAGGATCCAATCCCCCGTTGCAGGGAGGTATGATACGGTTGTCATGCCAGGCCTCCAATCATACGTCTCATACGCCACATCATCGACCACATCCCCGAAAGTCTTGAGGTCAGACGTAACCTGGTGCACGAGTTTCTGCCCGTGGTCGGGGTCGCGTTGGTCGGAGTAGTAAACGACCAGTTCGTGGTTATAGACCATAAGAAATGGTTCCCAAACTGGTGTTTCGCCGTTATTCGGCAAGGCTACGCCTCCCCTCGCCACATGGCTCACAAACTCCCACGTATACCCCTGATCGCGCGAAGCGTATATCTCAATGAGAGTTTGGGAGAGGTCGTCGGGGATGGAAGAGCCTGAAAGCAGAACCGTCCCCGCCGGATACTCGCCAATCGCTTCAGGAAGTTCGTACAGAAAAGGTTGATATCTCAATCCCCATCCATTCTCCGTATCGTAGACATTCGATCGAGGCTTCCAAGTCGCACCCCCGTCTGTGGATTCGTAGATGGGGAAATGGGGAAAGGTATTGTTGTTTGGGCCGTAGTTTTCCCAGGTCGCGAGGAGGGTGCCCGACTCTTTGAGTTGGAGGGTGCGGGCGTAGAGCGTTCGAGGGACGGTGTAGTTGGCTGGTGGGGCGAAGATTGTTACGTTGGAGATGAGAGGGTCTGTGTAGGATGGTGGCTCTTGTCGAGGTACGTGAGGCAGGGCGGTGGTGAGGGTCACCAGGGTCACCAGGGACGCGAAGATGGAGGAGAGGAACATGGTTGTTCAGTTGAAGAAGCGTGGACAATGTCCAACTTACATTTGAAAATGGGTATCTAGATGCGCTTCTTATTGCCCCAACTCATCCCTCGCTTTTCGGGACATTTCTTGCGACCCAAGATGGAAAACCAAGAGCCGCTGACGGCTGGTATGCAGGTACATATTGTAGCCCAGCCCTCGGCTTGCTACCAGGGCTACCGTTTTGCGATTAGTAGGTCCCGCTTTCGTGCGTGGCAAGGATTGCACGACGTAGTATTGAAGGCTTCCCCACAGTTCGAAATATTCCTCCAATGTGGAGGCGGGTCTCCGATGCGGAGTCGCAGATCGCGGCTGCGAGTTGTGTAGTTTCTCCAGACTATTCAGCCTGCCCATGGTGTCGCGATCACTCTTCATCAGACGGCGTCTTTGGTCTTGATGGCGGTGCAGATTGGGGCTGTGATGCAGGCTCTTCATCGTGTGTGCCATTGCCGTTTGCCTCTAGCAGCATCTCTGGAGTCAAGGGTTGTCGACGCCAGACTTTGATGGTCTTATCCCCACCACAGGTGACAAGCGCTTGATCTTCAGCACGAACATCAACACCGAGCACGACACCATCGTGGCCGTCGAGAGCCTGCAAGATTTCCTTCGAGCTCACATCCCACACGATGGTCTTGCCATCCTCGCTGCCACACGCTGCGAAAGCCCACTTGGGTTCACCTTCTTTTGAAACTGCTGCATCGCCATTCTGTTGGTCTGGGCCGGTCACGTTTGCAGTATAGGTACCAAAGCTCGCGGAAATGCTAAACTTCTCATTCTTGTGTCCCTGGTATGTCTTCTTGCAGGTGCCCTCAACATAGTCCCAAAGCCGCAAGCTGTTGTCCAGAGTGGCCGCGAGAACGAATTTGCCGTTGGGTGAGAATTTCACGGCAGTGACTGGCGCTCTGTCTTCGTGAACCAAAGTCTTCAAACATTGACCGGTGCTGGTGTCCCATATTCGGATCAGGCCGTCGCTGGAACAAGAGGCGATGAGTGTACCGTCTCGGACAATGTCGACTCCGGAAACAGGGTCCGAATGAGCAGGTAGGCTGCGCATCAGTCGTGCTGTTCGTACATCCCACAGAAACACGGCTTCATCGTACGAACCAGACACCAGCATGTTGCCCTTGGGCGAGAATGCCACGCTGTAGACGTAGTTGTGGTGTCCTACCAAGGGCGATGGTAGACTCTTGCCAGTTGTTATGTCCCATAGTCGAATGATCTTGTCGTCTGAGCCTGAGGCTATGACTTTCGAGTCAGGGCTCCATGCGATAGTGGATATGCCAGCCAAGTGTCCTTCGAGAGTCTGAGATATCGCACCTGTATGCGCATTCCATATTTTGATCGTACTGTCCGCCGCTGCATGTCATAATCAGTCCAGCACAAAAGCATTCAATCCATTCGTTTTGTCCTACAGCAGCTTGCTATCCACTTCCCATCTGGCGAGAACTTGACAGCCGCGACTCCTCTCTTGTGTCCGCGCAGTGTCATGTGTGGAACATAGTTCAATCTCTTCGGCCTCTCTACACGCCTTCTCTTCGATCTCGCGCCTTCATCGTCGCTCCCTTGGTCTGGCGTTTGCAGGGCATTCTCGGCATCACTTGTCAGGTCATCGTCGTAAGCGTACGAGAGTTTCGCGTCGGCGGCAGCATCATACTGAGATTCGGGCGACCCTGTTCGACGGCGTTTTGAGGAGCGATGTGGAGGTTCTGGCGACGATTCGAGCGACATGGTGTATGCGATGTGTAGAGGAGATATCGAAGTGCTGCCGAGAATACGCGTCTGGCGCGTCAAAAGTGATACTCAATCAAATCGTAGCCTAAATTTTGATTGCTCTGAAGCGCGAGCTCGACCGAGCCGATCTTGATCTTAGTCATCAGGAGTGAGAGTGAAAGCACGCGACTCCACATCACGCTTCAACCTCACTTTGCTCTCCTTTGAACGCGCCTTCTCGTTGATCGCCCTCACCCACCTACTTTTGCATCTCACGAATCCAATGAAGACTTTCATTGAAACCTCATTAACGCATACCATCACCCACGCGTCCTTCTCCTGCCCAGTGGAAACACAGATGCGACCCTCTACCCATCATGCAACGCAGTATCGAATAGAGGCACCACTACCCCGAAGAACTCGTGTATGTGCAGGTACGGTCGTTAAGGCGCGTCCTCAGCGGTTCTTGGGGTCCACGTGCACTAGGATTATCATCTCGCCTGCCCTCTGTGCGAACGGGTGCAAGACAGGCCCGATGTCAACACTTTCACAGCGGTAAGTGCGATGCCAATGTCTATGCCTCAGAGCAGTAGACCTTCTTCTCGAGATGTACAGCAACGCTTGCATCTGTTTCAACATCTGCATCAACATCAAATACGCTTGTCTGTATACCCGTATCACTCTGAGGCATCATCTTTGGCACAGTAACGAGACCACAGCAAGCATGAAGGGCTCAGTACTTTCGGTGCTGGGCAAACTCGCCGCTGTTACGGCACAGACCATCGCATCGCCAGCAGAACTCCTATACGTCCTGCACGAGAAACGCACGAGAACACCACAGCAATGGCGCGTCGCCGGTCGAGTTGCAAGTGATGCCATACTCCCAATGCGCATCGGTCTTACCCAAACCAACTTGGATCGGATAGAAGAATACCTGATGAACGTCAGTCATCCGCAATCACCCAACTATGGCAAACATTACTCTGCTGCTGAGGTTCACGACTTCTTTGCCCCAACGGAGGAAGCAGTTCGCGAGGTCAAAGACTGGCTTGCATCATCCGGAATCGAAGGGGTCGTCCACTCAGACAATAAAGGCTGGCTTGCATTCGACATTCCTGCAAGTCAGGCGGAAGATCTCTTCGAAACTGAGTATTTCGAATATGAGCCAAAGGCTGCGAGCAGCGGAAAGGCATGCGGCTTATGTCTATCACATGATGATTTCTTCGGCTGACTTGGAGGGCCAGGTCAAGGTCGGATGTGATCAATACCACATCCCAGTTCATCTCGCCGCGCACGTCGACTACATCACACCAGGCGTGGCGCTGTCACCTTCGATGATCAAGAGAACGACTTTGCTTGACGAGAGACAGTCAAGAGCCACGACTTGGCATAGTGGCTATTTCCGCGACCGTACAAGCCGTCAGCGGAGCCTGGAAAATGTCTCTCACCTTCAGCAGCCCGCAAATCCTGATTTACCGCCAGAGCTTCAAGACTGTGGAACTGAGATTACGCCTGCATGTCTGCGAAAGCTTTACGGTATTTCAAAAGCTACGCGGAAGGACCATGTGAATGCTTTGGGTGTGTTCGCAGGCTTCCTCGACCACTACGCCCAAGCAGATCTCGATCTCTTCTTCGCCAAATATGCACCCCATGTGCCGCAAGGAACGCATCCTACACTTAAGTCCATCAATGGAGGAAAGTCACCAGTGGAGCCCGACAACGAGTTGAATCAAGGGGAGTGGCGGTTGATTTGCAGATTGCATACTCCTTGATTTACCCGCAGACAGTCACACTGTACCAAGTCGATGATGACCTCCAAATCAACAGGACGATACAACGCGATGGATTCAATACGGTATGACATAACACTGCAGCATAATTGATACCCAAGTTCTTGATGAGGCCGAAGTGACTAAGATTGTTCAAACAGTTCCTCGACGCCCTCGATGGCTCCTATTGTAACAAATCAGCGTATGGAGTCACTGGAAATTCGCCCAGCGAGGACTACGTCTACCCAGACCCGATGCCCGGCGGATACAAAGGCGAGCTAATGTGCGGCACTTACAAGCCCACGAATGTCATCAGTGTCAGCTATGGTCCAAGCGAGTTCGATATGCCTCTCAACTACACCAAGCGCCAGTGCGCTGAGTTCGCGAAACTGGTGAGTTCATGGATTATGCTTCCTCATCGAACCTCTGACGAACACTTTCAATAGGGCCTTGAGGGTGTCACTGTTGTCTACGCCAGTGGCGACTACGGCGTTGCATCTTTTCCTAAAGACGAAGAGAACTCAAATTACCATTTCACGGGAGAGCCTCCCACGTCTGCGTGTCTTGGTGACAATGGGACCATCTACAATCCTATGTTCCCGACTTGTCCCTGGGTGACCAACGTCGGGGCAACACGTCTTTACCGGAATCAGACGGTACTCGACAGAGAATTCGCTTGGCAGGGCATCAACGAAGATGGCAGCCCTGTATCTAGCGCGGGCGGATTCTCCAACTACTTCTCGGTGCCCAAGTATCAGGAGTCGACCTTGAGAAAATATTTCGAGGCTCACGATCCAGGGCTGCCTTATTACACAGCGAAGCTGGATGCAACGAACGTCACAAATATTGGAGAGAACGGCGGCGTGTACAACCGTGGGGGCCGCGGGTTCCCTGATGTTTCTGCAAATGGTCATGACTTCGCCCGGTTCAGGAATCTTACCTACGAATACAGTATGGGCACGTCGCTGTCAGCACCAATTTGGGCCAGCATGATCACGCTCATCAACGAAGAGCGGGCTGCTGTTGGGAAAGGTCCAGTGGGGTTCATAAATCCGACACTGTATGAACACCCGGAGATTTTCAATGACATTGTCAATGGTATGTGGACATTTTCCATCGTTCGAATGAGCATTGCCGACAGTTCTGAGGCTCAAATCCTGGATGCGGAGGCCCTGGTTTCTCTGCTGTGCCCGGTTGGGATCCGGTGACAGGTAAGCACATCGAGCGATATGATCGATTGGAGACTGACCGCCACAGGATTGGGTACACCGAACTACCCGAAGCTTCTTGAAGTGCTCATGAAGAAGCCTTCTTGAAGTTACTACAGGAGCAGACGGCTTTAGAGGCCTCAGATGGTCACGAACGCTGCCCTAATCGAGATCACCGATACCACGAATTCTGGAGAAGCACTTGTACGGGCCGACGGAGATGCACAAGCTGAGACATTCCTTTCATACATGATGAACAGTTGGCGCGACTCTAAGGAGGAGCATCGTCTTAGCACTTTGCCAGAGTCAGCCAATGCACTGTTTGATTGATCATACGCACGTTCTTTGCTCTATTTCAGACTTGGCCTGGGTCAATCTCGGATATTGCTGACTTACTGCTGACTAGTACGACAACAGTGTCGTGCCATGTCGGCCATCTCCCGAGAAGGCAAACGCAAAGAGTCGACTACTCAAACAACTCATGGCGCGGATCTGAGGAGGAAGATGGAGATTCTAGATGGCCGTAGACTTGACCACTGCCACTGCCCGCGAGGCCTTGGTGTATAAGGACGTATCGGACCCGTCGGATCTTTCGATCTGAACACAGTACTGCGCTCTCACCAGCTCACCTGAGATTGACGATGAAATCCTTCACCTTCCTCAGCCTGCTCCCACTCCTCACCCTCGTCACCGCCGAAGGACGTTGGTGCAACTCCGGCACGCACGGAGCTGGTGGTTGCGAGCAATCTGGAATGTATACATTTTGTGTAAGCCCACTTCTCTCGCCAGCATTTTCTCGTCTTTGGCAGCTGATCCTCTGGCAGTGTGTGAAGGAGAAGAGGGATGAATATGTCAATTGGAAGGGAGGATTGAGGGTTAAGAGTTTGAATGGGGTTGATGGGACTGCGAGTTGTGGGAGGACGGTGGCGGGTGAAGGGAAGGAGGGGGAGGTTTGGTGTTCGAAGTAAGGTGGGAAGGTGTGGTGAAGGGGATGGTGAGTGAGGTAAGTCATGGCGTGGGATGACTGTGTGCCTGTTTGGTAATTGACCTCTTGACACAGTTTTGAGCAGAGATCCTGTAGAGAAGAGATCAAGTGTGAGCACCGCTGGTCGGCTGGAAATACATCGTCCAGCACCCCTCGCCTTCCTCTTCGCCCCGCAGAACTTCACTTTCACATGCGACGCCAAGCCGGGTAAGCTTCTGCGCTAACCCACACATTTCCTCGAGGTTCAACGGCGCTTCGCCTCCGCCGAAACAAGTCAGCATCAACATCTTCAAGCCAAGCTCGACTGCTCACACCATGGCCGCACGCAGCGCGGTGTTCAACATTGTCGAGCTGCTCGAGGGACTCTTTCGGGAGCTGGAGATCGACGACATCTCACACAAAGTGCAGCTCGTCAGCAAGACATGGCGAAGCGTCATCAAAGGCTCCGTCACAATTCAACAGAAACTGTTTTTCAAGCCGTCTACGGTCAAGCAAATGCTTGCTCAATCTTCATCAGAGTTCTCTATGGACAACGTCGAAGGTGAGAGAGTCAGGTAACCTTGTCGGTCTGCACGAGCTGATACTCAAAGCAGAACTCCCAATAGATCCCTACAGATGCGAGCCAAGATTCCAGGACCTTTCTTCGCTCTACGATGCGCTGTCCAAGTCCGACACAGAGTTCGTCTTCCGCAACCCGCTGGCATCCCGTGTCATTCGTCATTCGGGCACGATACCACAAAAGGCGAGTTTATTAAATAAACTCTCGCGATCACGCAAGACCACAACCGACCCAGCGGAGGCTAAGGCTCTGGAGCGCTGGACCCGCCCAGACGCCTCGCATTGGAACACGCTTGTCTGTCAACCACCAGCCTCAAGCGTGGAAGTGTGTATCTGGAAATGGTGGGAGTCGAAGAAGGGAGTTGGTGGTTACCGCTCCGAGAGGGTTGTTCTCAAGGCGCAAGATGGCAAAAGCGGAGTTACGATTGGAGATGTGTTTACTGTCGTTCAGGAAGAAGCGAAAAAGCTCGAGATGGATTGGAAGATAAGGATTCAGATCACGAAGATCCACATTGATGGTGAGGATGAGACGGTTTGAGAAAGATACGCCGAGTGAGGAGGTACAGCTGAGCTTGAGGCCAGTCACACTCTCAAGAGCAATGCGGGTCCATCTAAAGCGGACTATCACCGACTGTTTACTACCGTCGGGCTCAGTTCACAGAGCCTAGTTTTCACATTCATTCACTTGATTGAAGAAAAGCATAAGAGGCACAGACGGGAAAATTCCAGTGAAAGAGCTGCAAAACTATCCATCCCCCATCTCCCACCTCATCCCTCCCCCCATTCAACCCACCCAACTAACCCCCCTAAAAACCCTCTCCACCTCCCTCCTCACATTATACATACAAACCGGCACTTCCTCTAAGGTCTGCCTCACATACCTATCATACTGCTCCATATTCCTCACATCAATCACCACACAACTCCCATCCAACTTCTCCGCCTTGAACCACGGTCCCGTCCTCAGACTCGCCGAGAACCGTGGCAATGCAGCTTTCGTGAAAGTGGGCCGACGAGTTGTTTTTGGGCACTCGAAGCTGAGCCTCCTTTTCAGGTTACACGAAGGCATGTCTCCATACCCAAGCTTCATTCAGCTACGTCTTGGCAAAACATTGAGGACCCCGTTTTCGATATTGAGAAGGATTGTAGTTCAAAGACGGATTTCGAGATGGCGCAGGCAGTGCTGAAATATCGCATGATCTGTGAGGCTCTCCTGCTTGGCATCTCGAAAGTATAGTTGCTATTTCGGTATTGCTGTAGCCGTAGGCACACAGAAAGTTGTGATGTATATCCGTGGCCGTCCGTCATGCCAGAGTAAACATTGTCAATACCATAACTTCTCCAACTTTCATCATGGCTTTCATTTTCACTATCGCTTTGGTCCTCGGGCTCACAGACAGGGCTTTTGCCGTGCCAAGCACGACTACCCTTCAAATCGCATCTTCGACTCAGAGCTCGATTATCACCGCTGCACCAACGCGGCCTGCCAGACGTGGCCTTGGCAAGCGTGCCGAATGGGTATCCGTCTGCTCCTCGGGTGAGACGAGTTGTCCGGTCATAGGGGTATCTGAAGTCCAAGAAGATCCAGAAGGTGGCCACTATGTTCCCATCTGCGACGAGGAGAGTGCATGTAACTCGATCGGATACGCTGAGCCAGATTCAGAAGAAAGCGTGTCTTACGTGCACACAACTTCGGCTGGTATCGAATACATCATTCCTGTTCCGATCGGTTGGGTTCCCGGGGGACCATTACCGCCTCCAGAGGGAGGTGGTGATGATGGCGAAAACCCTTCACAGCAAAGACGATCTCTTGGCAAACTCCATCTTATTCGATGAGCTCCGCATCATCACCGACGACTGAAGTTTACACGCTCCATTTCGCGAGCGAGGGCTGGAATGAAGCGACGTCCTCCCTGGGTCCCACAACCATGGACTGGCTCGACATCATGGACTATGTCTGCAAAGGAGACTATCCGTGTGAGCCAGAAACATCTACTACCCAGCCGACTCCAGAGCCAACGCCAGAGCCAACGCCGGATCCCGGACCAGCTGCACCGTACGCGGAAGGCACTTTTCATATCGACCTTGACTTGATCAATGGTCGGGAGACTCAGATAAAGAGTCCCCATTCGGATTCAGATCTCAGGCACGACGGATGACGCCGGAAAAAGCCCGCAACCAGCAGACGGCTGGGGACAGCGTGGAGAAAAGTATCCGTGCACATCGGACAGTCTGCTAGAAGACCGGCTGTACATTCGACCGATTCTCGCACAGGATAGGACTGTTCCATACATCCAATTCGATCTCGGCGCCCAAGCTTGGAGAAGCGACACGGAGTCGCTGGACGATGGTAAGATGCCTGGATGCAGACTAACACCATGTGTGTCATGCGACAATCCGTAAGACTTCCCCAGTACATCACAATGCTGCAGCTGATCAGATTCCAGAACTTCATATTTCTGGAGTTGCGACTATGAGTGCACTTATGGCGGTGGTTCGTCCAGTAATGCGGAATGAGGAGACCGGCGTCCCATGGCATTGAGGACGAACACTTGTAAAGGACATATGCATTTTGTCCCGGCTGGTCCTTGAGATTTGTGTAGAAGATAAAGCCAGTACCAGCACTTGCAAATCAAGGCTCAATTGACATCCTCCTGCTATCTTCACTCTGTGCTATGACCCACTCCGCGATTTTCACCAGATCCGGATCTTGAGATGCGATTGGGACCAGTTCTTCCTTCAGGTTTACTCGCAGATCTTGAGCCCACCATCTGTCGTCGAATTGCCGGAAAGTAGTGCTGTACAAAAGTACGATGGCGCAAGCGAGAGGGTCCTTGGATTCTACAACTTCCATGAAGGCAGGCGGGGCTTGGACCAGCCATGCGAAAACTTGTCCAGGCTCCGGCTCACCGTTTCGCATGAGTTCCTCTACCTGGTCGATGACGATCAAATACGCCGTGCTGAGGTCTTTCTCGGTGGAAAGGAAGGCATCTACCCTAGTTATAGGCTCAGGTTTGGGAGGATTCTCTACTGTCGGATTTACGCTCCTCGCCTTCCGTCGTAAAATATCCAGGAGAGGCTCTAGCTGATTGGGCGTCTGGTTGGTCGATGCCTGCCAGTCAGGCTTTGGAAAAGTCGCATCGTAGTTTTCGTCGCCAATCAAGTCTCTCGAAGCTTTTAGAATGGACCAGGTTCCTCGCCACAATTGGGACAATTGTACGAGAGTTCCAGAGGGTGAAGTAGAGGCAGCCGTCTCGGGATCGACAACGCGGAAAGCCAGCGCGATGACACCTAGCTTGGCAGATGTAAGATACATGGCTTCGCACTCAGACGCACTCAGACTTTGCAGTCTTTCGCGGCATGTCATCAGCGCGCGTGCTTGATAGCGAACCGCATCGGCGACAAACGACGGAGCTTCATGAGGTCTCTTATACGCCAAATGCAAGGAGGTGGTGGCAAAGAGGATATCCATCAGGAAACTGTGTGCAATCGCGAGTCTCGGAAGTTCGAATTGTTGTACCTCGGGACCTTGTGGTCGAATCGACATAGTCTCATATGTCTCTGTAGACCAGACGTGCATCAGCTCCAATTGTTTGAGGTGTAATTGCTGAAGATTGGATGGAACCTCGGCTTGGTCATTTCCACTCGGATCGGGTGATGAGGTCGCTGTGGACGGTGCGACCTTGTACGAGCATACTTCTTGCCGTCTCTTGCAGTTGCCGCAAGACGGATGCTTTTCATCGCACTGTCCATGTACCCTGTTAGTAGGTGTTTCGTTCGTCGTTAAGGTATGGCGAGTCGGCCTTACCTTTACTCTTCGTGCCTTGCACTGGGTACAGCCTAGCCGGCTCTTCACATGGCTTTTCCTTTCACCCATCTTCACGCTGCGGTGTCATCCGCGCAGGCTCTGCATAGAAGGCAGCCAACTCCGGGCCCAGGTATGCGTCCAGTATGCTGTGAATCCTCGGCAGTCGGTGTCGAAAAGGGGAAATGGCAGAAACGGCACGGCACACATCCATGCGACCAGGAAGAATGGGAGCGAAAGCAGGCCTTTGAGAGGACCAGTGTGAGGCCAGATGCGAAATCCTGGTTGGCCGAGCAGTCTTTGCGATCTTATACCCACAGTACCGGACGGTACCACTCCAGCTGTGCCAGTGCGCACCAAATGGCCTGGCTGGCTATACCGTCTTCGTCAGCACCGGCAGCAGTGCCGGGCTCACCAGCGCGACATTGGCATCAAAACGATGCATCTCACTCGTGCGCTCGGTATGACCGTCACAGGCACAGCGGAACTGGGCTGCTTCCAGCGCTGTTATGCATAACACCCGCCTCCGCCTGGCTCGTCGAAGCTCGAATAGGATAAGATCACCTTATTAAGCCTTCGGCAGCAGCCTGTCTCGTTCCCAAGCCCCCATACACACCTACGCTGGTGTCTCAGGATGCCCTAGCGTTGCTGGCATTCATCAGAGGCGGTCCCGGCGGCTCACCTCGTGACATCCACTCTGATGCTCATGATCTCAGCTGGTAAACTCGGATCCTATAACACAGTGATTACCTTCAAGCAAGTTGGCAACTCGATATTTCTGGGTCAATTTCCAAGGAGTAGGTGAAGGCTGATGTTTATGCAGCCGAACCGTGCTTTCACTCGAGGGCCTGGAAACGAGATAGGTATCTACCGACCTTGCCCTCAATCCATGCTCTCTCGGGAGAATGGTCATGCCGTTCGCCGACCTCGAAGAAAGTTCCTCGAGGAGTTCTATTGCAGGACAAGTACCGAACGACAGACTAGGGTTCTGCACTTTGATGGTCAAAATCTCGAATTGCCATATACGGACTATCGAAGTGAAAGATGTCTGTCTGCGCCAAATGCGAGAGGCCGCTCGAAGTGGAAGTCGAGCCTGACTCGGACGACGATGTCGAAATGGGCGGAGCATCGTCCTCTGCCCAAGCAGCAGCAACTCAGACTGTGCCTGACGAGTAAGTGGCTGAATATGCATTCGCCTAGTTTCTCAATTCTATCCCGGATGCTGTCAATATAATACCCAACAACCTCCAACCTAGATGAAAGAGCAACAAGCGATGGTGTGGCGAACAAGGATCCCAAGCATGGAAAACAATATCTGAGCATGAACATCTTCCGCCACCACCACAAGAACACATTCAACGGGAAACAACAACCTACAATTTCCCCATCTCAGTCAAATCCCACTCTACAATCTATCAAACTAATCCCTCCCTCCCAGCGTCCACCTCCTCTCCTGCAACGACCACTTCCACTGGGAATGCCTCCTCGACTCCTACTCCCTCGACACCTGCCCCAAATGCTCCACCAACATAACCTCTCCCCCCTCAGACCCCACCTCCTCAACCAACCCAGCCATCCTCGTCAACCTCCATAACGAAGGCGGCCTCCAACAAAACCTCGACATCTTCCCCTTATTACAAGAAGAATCTTACCTCCGCGCCTACCCCGAAGACCGCAAGTCCCGCGCCTTTCTGGAATTTTGTCGAGAGGGCGATCACAGGGCGATTGCGGAACTTTTGAAATCTTGCACACCCGATGAGGATGACGAAGACGATGAGGATGAAGAGGGGCCCCAGAAGACAGCAGAAGAAATCCTCCTCTATCAAGACCCCCTTTCAAACAACGAATCCGGTCTCCACGCCGCAGCAGCCAACGGCCATCGAGAAGTCGCTTGGCTATTACTTCTCCTCGCATCTGAGTATCCCGAGCTCGAGTTTCCGGCGATTGTATTCCAGGAAGCTGCGGCGTTGGGGATGATGAGGCCGACGGATATGACCGGGAGGGTTGATATTCGGGGTTTGAGGGATGCGCATGATAGGACGGCGGAGGATGTAGCGCGACAGGCGGGGACGGCGGTGTGGAATGGGTGGGTTGGGAATGGGAGGTTGGCGATGCCCTGAAAGAGTGAAGGGGAGGGAGAGCATGCGGCTGACGGAGGGGATTGTGTATGGGCGATGTGCGAGACGCCAACTGAAGGTGTAATTTCAGTATTGAGGTCTTTCGATTACTAAAGCTCGAATCAGGGTCTTGTGTAGCTCTTTATCATCATCCCGGTTATGACGCGTGAAGACAGGGTTTCTTTTTGTGTTTTGCACTACCTGCAAAGGGTCAGTGGACGTCTTCATAACTTCCAACTTACTTGAGATCTTTTGTTCGGCTCTCCAGACTTTGACAAAAAATAAGTGGCTCATGATACATTCAATTCCTAGCGGCCCCGAGCTCTCCGTCGGTCTTGGTTGGTCATACAGTCTCCTAGCGCTCCAAAAGAGAAAAAAGCAGGCCCCCAGGCCGCCGTATCCACCACCGTACGAGAAAAAGCGAAAGTGCTTCACGGGCAATACTCGTATTCCCTCGAGTGGTATCGCAAACTTCCAAGCAAAACCAACATGTCTCGCGGCAACATCAATAGTAACTCCGGCTCTCTTCCCACTTGCTCGTCTTAACGTCGTCTCTCTTGACCATACTCCCATCACCGCCCTCCATCACACTGCTATCCTCGATAGCTCCAGCAGTGCCAGGCGCAAAGCTCACCCTCCCGCTCCTACGTCGATTGCCACCTTCAGGACTCTCCAAATATCCAACAGCGCCAACCCATTCCCACACTCTTCCCACATCACCACTTCTACCTTCTCTCACCATGGGTCGAACATTCGCATTCCCTTCCACCTTCTTACTAACTTTCTCCCACAACTTCTTCCTCCTTCCCGCCGAAAACTCATCTCTCAACACATCATCCCTCAACTGACTGACACTCAAGTAATTCTCTCTGTAAACGTCCGGCTCGCTAGCATGCAACGCAGCCTGCCAAGACAATTTCTCCAAAGCCAAACTAGCCAATTGTTTCGCCTTCACTTCCGTCTCGCTGCGATCTGTGATCGCGTAGCGCGTGTATGTTCCAGAGGAGAGGAGGAAGATGATGGTTACAAGTTGCCAAAAATACTGTCTAAGTGTTTCGCGAAGCGATCGGCGGACGGCGCAGGCGAGCGGGATGGCGGCGAGCGAGGTGCTTCGGAGGGTAGGTTCGCCGCTGGAGCTGTGGGGGAGGCGGAGAATCTGTCAGTAAGGGAGCTAGGTGTAAGCGAATGAAGTAGAAGCAATTGTCGCGGGTGTGTAAGGTATGGGGAGTTGCTGGGGTTGGGGACTTACCCGTCTGAACCACTGACGATTTCGTCCGAGTTGGTGATCTCGCCGATGGCGCTGGACCATAGATCCTCGAATTCTTCATTGCTCATACCCTTGCGTCGCTTTGTCGCAATAGCGGCCTTGAGCGCGGTCTCTTTCAGCTCTGCAGCAGTGGCCTCACCGCATTCGTATTTGGCGTTCTGCTCGCGCAGTGCTTCCACTGCGCGCTCTTTGACCATATTGACCTTTCGGGCTTTCGCGCTGTCTGGCTCGCAGGTGGGCGGTAACGGTAAGAAGCCGTTAGCGGATAGCGGGTGGTGAGTGAGCACGAAGCCACTCTCACAGGATGTCTCGAGGTTCTCGCCGCAGTATGCGTGCGGTGGGCATGGCTCGCATTGCGGGCGAACAACGTCTGCCCAAGGTGGGATCTCGACTCCAGCGATCTCGGTAGATGGATGTCCAACGCCGCAGTAGCCAACCTGAAGCTTCTCTTGTCGCCACAGGCCACCCACAGCTGCAGCCATGACCATCAGAACAGCTCCGACACCAGTCTTGGCCGCACCTCCTGGTCGTTTTGTTTGTCTGCGCGCTGGCACAAGCTCGCCAGCCATCTGCGCCTGCACTAATTCCTGCGACTCTTCCGGAGTAAACTCCTCTGAGATCTCCACATCCTCTTGCTTCGGTACAGGTACCTCAAATGTCTTGCGCGTAGGTACCACGGCTCCGTCTGTCTGCGGCTTGAACGGGCGCACATCTTCGGTGCGCCGTCTCAAGTCTCGGTGTCGTCGCTCCAAATCCCTCGCGGCGCTGGTGGATCTCGCACCTAATGTTGTACGTCGGCGGTCAGCATCACGCGCTCGCGGAGGAGAGCCGCCAGACTGGAAAACATTCTCGCTCGAAAATGGGCTTTCGTCCTCCGCGGGCTCCGCCTTCACCGCGACGGGCGTGGCCGCGCTCAGTCTCGTCCGTGAGCTTCGCGATGTCGGTCTTCTCGCAGACATGGTTTCACGGACTCTCTTCGATTCTGGCTCCTCTTCCTTGACCGACTCCATCGCATGCTTTCCAGACACATTTCGTGGCGTGACTCCCTCGGGTGGAGCAGTGCTATGTCTGGCAGCCCCCGGGGTCGGCTCAACCTCTTGCGCCTCTTCCGTCCTCGCTCTCGTTGATCGTCTGGTGCTTCGTGCGGTGGATGGTGTCGGTGGGATCTCATCGCCGGCACCAGTGCCAGTCCTCCCTGTAGTGATGTCTTCGATGCCTCTGCTGGTGCGCTTGACGCGGGCGTTGGCCGATCGGATCTTGCGAGCTTGCGGGACGACGCTCTCGTTGAACAGCTCAATCAGCTGCGACTTCTTCGCGGAGGACGGGTAGTTGACATTGTGCGCAACCAAGATTGATCGCAGGCGCGGGACAGTCAATGTCGATGGATCGAAGTCCGGATCCAGATAGGCCTGGTCGTCCATGTTGATGTCGATTGGCGCAAAGCGCAGAGGTGGTGAGGTGTTTGCGCTGACGTCGCTTGTGGCACCGAACGTCGAGCGATAAGGAAGTTTGCTGTCGCCGACCAGATAAGATACGTCTGGTGTATGTTCAAGGATGTCTTGGTTGGATGCGCGCGCTAAGACAGAAGGTGTCTTTGCAGAGAAGAGACCAAGTTTTGAACGTCTGTAAACATGCGCCCACCAGGCCTCAAGGCGGCAGTCACAGATTGCGGCCCGTGCGCTAAGAAGCTTCACGGGAAGAAGCGGGTGTAACCATGCGGCCCACTTTGCCTTCCCTCACTCACTTCACAGGGACATGGCTTTCACATGCACCCACTTTGTTCAAGACATGCATCAGAGACACAGACAGACAACTAAACCGCCAGATTCAAGATGCGTCCATCCTATATCCACTATGCGAAGCTCATTCGTCATCTCTGAGCATCCACGTGTACTAAGACCAGCGGCGAAGAACATTTGAAAACAGAGTGCAATGAACAGGCCGAACGTGTTGGCGAAGAGATCAGGAGGCACACTTCTGATAGGAATGATGCCCTTTACAGGAGTGGTATTCTCCACAGAGGTTCCAAAAGAGTCTTCGGGTCTGAGCTCCAATCTCCCACGATTACGCGAAACACTTTCGAGGAAACCGGCCGTCCGTCGTTTGGCGAATGCTTTCACTGGCGTCCTTCGCTGTGTCTCAACGTATTGACGGAAAACCGTGATCATCAAAGCGAACCTCCCACCCTCAGATCAAAAACGTAGGAGGAAAAGCGTGAGGAAAATCAGCTGAAACGACTAAATCGACGCACCGATCTTCGCTGTCTCTTAGCCGGTTTGAGAGACTGAGGCCTCATCAACGAAATCCCCACGCTCATGACAAAAGCTTTTCGGGAGAGAGTCTCGGCCAAACTGGACCTCCGTAAGACATGCCTGGTAAGAACCCGGCTCTGAGCTGCGAAGGCATCACACGCAAGGAGAAGACGCGAGCTGCTGCTACGTTGGACCCGGAGATAGCGACCAGACACCATGCCATCGAATTTGAAAGGACGATCACGTTTGCGAAAGCACGGGGTGATGGTTTTGCGGATTCACTTAGCTAGCTTCGACAATACGCCGAAGATAGGTAGAGAGTCGAGGAGACGAGGCGCCCCATCTCCATATCGGCCACCACCTATCTATCCTCTATCGGGACCGAAGGCTTCATTTACTTCCATAGAAGTAGTAGTAGCTCATTCGCAACCTTGCCGACTCGCCAGGAAGATCGCGAGTTCCTTGGAAACATCACTTAGGTTGGAAGGGTATACAACGCCCTGGCAAGCAGAAGCTTCGGGTTATCTATGCACATTTCCAGAGATTCTGGACTGTCGTGCGTTTCATCGACATACCTAAGGGTCACGTTGTCGATATTTCTAGACAACATCTTATAATTGACGCTGTGCTCTGCGTCGAGGGGCTGGAGTGATGTCCTTTCGATGTGTTGACGGCGTTTAGATGGTTGATATCGAATGATATAACGAGCAGGAGGGAAATGGGCAGGCTGTTGAGGTGGGTGTTGCTGTGATATTTCTGGCTTAGGGTATGCTGGTGGTCGTAATACCCCATCGCAAAACGAACCAGCAGCGTCTGCAGCATAGTCATTGTATCTGAAGCCTTGTCTCGCTATATCATCCAAACACCAGCGTTCCAAGACCAAAACCCCCCTCTCACACCCCAACATCCGCGCGATCCAACCAACCTCTGTCCCGACGATCTACGACGAACAAGCAGCAAGTATCGGTGGCTGATGCACTCCATGCCACAAAACCTCCGAACCACGGTGCGTATCTCGTGCGAAACATGCATGCAGAAGCGGCAGATCTGAAGCGTTTGCCAACCACGGTTGTGCAGGCCAGCCAGCCAGCCATGTTGTTAACCAGCAAAACGGCGCAAATGCTCCGAGTGGAAAGACCGAGACAGACAGCAACGTCTGACCGTGGACTTCACTTGAGCTATTCATGCATGCAGACTGCACAGCTGATGTCTGGATCTTTGGTGCTGAGGGTAGGTAGCTGTTATGAATGTCATTTTTCGAAGGTAGAGGTGTTGATTTATTGAGCACTTTTCGCCCCAAGAGATGTGGTCAGTAAGAGAAGATGCAGGGACTCGACATTCTGTCAAGCAAGGTCTGTATGTCGGCAGTGATTGTCGTTCGCATATGCAATATTCCCTGCAACTGGACGTATGCCAGCAGCATTGAATTGGATATGCAGCGAGATACGATCCCTCAAGTCCAAAGATCTGGAGTTGCATGTCGCAGCAATTTCCTTCTTCAGAATTCAATCGTGCATCAGTAGTCCGAGGCGCAACTACAGGGTGCCTCGGTGCAGTATGCGCTGAGGTTCCAGATCAGAGACTTCCAGTTCCGTGGTCTGACATCTGCATGAGAGGTCATGCTTTCGCTCGTTGCTCTAGCAAAGACGGTGAGCTGCACGCAAAAGGAGCTTCATGGCTTCGCCGGCCGCGCGACTAGATGTACAGAGGCGCAGGTGTTGAAAGAGAAAGTGTAATGCAGTAGCATCACTGCAGTCTGCTTACCATGGTTCAAAGTCCTCGCGGAAACGGCTTCGGCTTCCTACCATACGAGCGGTGACTCCGTATCAACGACACCAAGACCGAGTCCAGAGGCATTGATGCCCATACTTATTCCGCAGCAAAGCGACACATGCAGGAGTATGCATACGTCGAATGTATCGTCTGTAGTCCGGTCTTCAGCGTGCATCCAGGCTCATGCAGCTTGTCATGCAGGTACCCGGCGCATGCTGCGCTTCGCGCTTCAGAAACACGCGCTGCAGGGCGCTCGATTTCACCTACACTGTCTCCGCGGCATGCCTGCTGCGTGCATGCAAACTACTCTGCATCATGACGCCGGCGACAGCTTTGATGGGCAGGAGTACATGCAGTGGTTCAAACACGCCGTTTGAAGCCGCTCTTTGGTCGCCCATTGTCCATTGACAGATGACCGAAGCGTAAATTTCGTTTCTCGGCTTGTCACTTCTGCGAAAGTGCCCAACCCTGTGATAGGCGGAAGGAGACCGAAGAGTCGAGAGACTGAAAGAGTCAGCCTCGCAACTGTTGATGTGTCAGGAAGTCCTGAGGTATTCTTTCGCCTTTCGGCCTTATAGCTATTTCCAGTATTGCTTGACACGGATCAGGAAATCGACTTGTTGAGTCGTTTGACACGTGGTCGCTAGATTTTTGAACGAGATTCGAAGTCGAGCCCAGACTCAGGTGGCTTTGTGTGAAACGCAGCCCTCGTCGCGTGCAGTGATCGAAGCTGGGATATAGGTGTTCGCAGAGGCGATCATCTCCAGATCTAAAGATGGTGGACCTGGAGTGACGGCCGTGTTGAGGCGCAGTCTCATCGGTCACGCCGGCGAGTCGTCGCCGCCGGAGGGATCTTTCAATGAGCTTTCCCAGGTCCTGCATAGAACATGTGTTGCCACGGATTTTCGGGTATTCCAGCTTTTCGCCGCCGAATATGCTTCGTGATCGTGGGTTTGGGATTTCCGAAAACGCGCTGGCGTTCTCATTTCCATGTCGGTACTGTAGAGGCGAGTCAATCCGTGTATATTCTTAGCCTGACAGCTCACGAATAGGTAAGAGATGACGGAATCGAAGTCGAAGACTCGAGAAGCTCGGAAATGTGAGTATCAGAAGCGTAAAATTAGCAAAAACAGTTGCAAACCTCGTGATACTACCGTTGATGCTATCGAATTGTTGCGCTGGTGCTTTTCGACTTCGAGTGAAGGACCAGTTCATCTTGCGTGCGGTGCCGTTTCGATTGCAGGAGTTCGCCAGCTGTTGCGACTCGTACTGTTTGATCATCCGCTTGGCTTCAATGACAAATGCTGAGACTGACAGTGTTGATGTTGACGATAGTCAGCAGGTCGGTCCTCCCGTCTAGTTAGTCTCCCTTCCTGTGGCAACTTTTGGTGTGTCTCCTGGCGCAGGTCGAAGATCCAGACGACGATGGCTTTGTTTGATAGACGAGCGAAGCGTTTCGCCTTTTACGCCCACACGTGTAAGAGCCCAAGGAGGCGGGTGCGAAAGCCGAGTCAGCGTCTTGCATTCGATGATCCCCAGAACTGGTGATCCAGCCAGCGTGGCGGGTAGGATGGCATCGAAGCTCAAGAAAAAGGGCGATACTTTTCACGATAGCCACAATGTTGGATGTAGGCTTCCCTGTAAGTATTGGAGCCCAAGTGTTAAAACGCTGTTTATTGCAACGATGGCCCCGATCAGGCAGGCCGAGTCAGCACACCGCGATTTCCAGTTGCGTCGCCAAAGCCGAGAACAATGGCTGAGAACAGCAACATTGTATCCATCCTGATTCCTGACTTTGATGGAGACGGCTCTCCAGCTGTTCACGCTGATTGTCCGAGGAGCGAGTCAGCTGTGATATCGAGATAGCCGATCGCGTGACACTCGGAGCGGAAGCACGGCGCATCCAGGAAGCTCCTTGTGCACCCATCGGGAGTCGAGTCAGGCGAGTTTTTGTGGGAGCGCGATTGTCGAAAGTCTCGTCGACGTTGGACGAGCTTCGTTCAACAAGTCGAAGAGCACTACAAGCGGTCTGTTCCAGATGGCTCCTTTAAAGCTTTTCTTGAGGCCCTGGCGTTGGTGAAGCGCCGGCAAGGCGCGCTGCAGACTGACCACGCCGGCCGTACAGGATGCGCTGCCTACAGGCTGGCTGCTGGCTGCTCTGGCCTGCACATGCAAGCGTGTGCTGCCGTGATGTACGAGATTGCGCCGTGCGGCGGAAGCACCTAGCCTGCCACGCAAGATCCCACCTGTGCATTGAAGATCTGGGGGGCTTGTTGACGATGTTTCTGCGTGTTTGTTGACGCCGGGCCTGGCGCTGGAGGCACAGTCCACAGTGCACAGAGCTCGGGCACGGCTGGGGAGGGTCAGATGGCGAGAACAATGGCACGCGCTTGTCTCGGATTTTCGTGGCAAGGCGACACCAGAGCTCCTCTGCAAGACATGCGCGTTGTACAGGTGCAATTCCGAGTGAAACTCGTCGATATTGCGCGAAGTGGCCTCGTTTGCAGGCTGCTCCAATCAAAGTGGTGGGTCGCGGTGTGGAAGAGGCGGTGAAGGTGACCCCTCAGTGATCTACATCGACGGAGCCAGGAAGCCTTCGCACACACCCAACACACCTGGTCGGCACCTCGTGCAAAACAAGGGACGCCGGAAGCCACGACCACGATGCTGCCTCAAAGCGCCAATACGTGACGTGGTGCAAGAGTGTTTCATGGCTCACTGTTGAAGCTCTTCTTTGGGAAGGAGTCTCGATATACCGCCTATAGCAAGCCTTGGAAGAGAGCCCCGGCGGTGCAACCGTCGTAGCTTTCCTTTAAGTTGTCTAGAGCGGCGAGCAGCGGCTCCACACTTCGACGTGGCCTCACTTCATTCGATGGCGGCCGTCTCCCCCCGGAAAAGAATGGGAGGATCGGTACCGGACATTTCCACCTGACTCTGCCCACCGTGGTCTATGTGCTGGCGCGACTGGCAGGCATTCTGTTAATTGAGGTGTGAGTGTTGAGGCGCGATATGGGACGCTGTTTTCGACGTTCGTGGAGACGTGGGGCGTCTTTGCTGGCGACGTTGGCCCTAGCGTTACAGTTTAGAGCCATGCTGCATCACATGCATTGCGGCTGCAGGTGGTTCTAGTTCCCGTTTCCTCCAACGGGATCCGCTCTGCTTCCCGCTGCAAGAACAGCAGGCGGGCGGACGACGTGCATGATCAGATCTTGCTGATGTTTCGCGCTTCTGATCTCGACGATAGCACTCGTCGTATGAACGCTGAACCGCGCTTCCAAATGCGCTCGTTCGGCGATAGGGCTCGCCCACGCTCAGGGCCCGCCTGACAGTTGGCATCGTTGCTTTCGCGCTCCGTGCTGCGTCCGGAAGGAGCAATGAGAGCCATTCCTTCGGGCCAATGATTCGTTTACGGCTCTATCTCCAGAGACTGTGAGGGGCGGAAGCCTGTCGGTGCGACAAGGATAAGCTGGCCGAGGAGGCAAGATGACTGGCAGCATTGCGCCACTCCCACATAGCTTCGTGGTCCGATCAAGGAAGGCTGCGAACCAATCGCACGGAGCAGGGTGTTGCTCGAGGCGCGGGTCAGAATATCTTGCCAGCCGCCAACCATCATCTTCGGCCGGCTGAGTCAAGATGAGGACTCGCAAAGTGCCTGTTGTCAAGCAAGTCGAAGCGTGGACGAGTGTGAGAGGAGGAGAAGGAAAACGTTGGGGTTAGGCCCGTGCTGGCGTTTCGCCCGAGCGCTTTGAGCAAGCGCCGCGCAGGGCATGTGACAATTCCGATCTTCCTTCACGGCATCGTCAAATCGATATGTACGTACAAAGATGTGATTTCAAGGGCTCATGGTGCGAACCTGCGGCCCCAGATAGAGTGTTCGATACGACAAGTGCTTGTGCCCGTTAGGATGAAAATAGCACTGCTCGAGTGCCACATTTGTGTGATTTTGTGTGCGAGTAACGGCAGCAGACTCAGGTTGAGACGTGAGCATCGCTTTCGTCGGGACCGAGCGCCATGGAGCACAGAGCGCCAAAGGACAGCACAGATCAACGAGGAAGAGAATAGTTCGCACTTGCGGGCGATTAGGCTAAGCCGGCGCTTTAAGGCCGGTTGGCATGTTTGAGGGCTAGCTACTTCGGTAGCCAGCACATCGATCCGCCTCCAGCACCGCTCACGCCGATATCAATTGTTCCCGCTGTGGCTGTCGCGCGACCAACGCCGCTCTTTCGGAAGCTGCCATTGCATCCATCGTAAGAATTGAACTTCTTCCATCGTCGTCATCGTCTGCACCGGACGGCGATAGAGGAATGTTTGGTAGAGAGCTCGGTCAGCGGACTTCCGACTTCGCGAAGAGTGAATAGAGTGATGATCATCTCATCAATAATCATCAATCAAACTAGCCAAGCAACAAGCGATTGTCGTGGATGGAGCTCGACCCAAGAGCCGCAGAGTACGTACTGCGCATCCACGGCATCCTGACACGGAGCCGTCCAGCCTGCAACCGCCGTCGTCGTGATCCCTCGCGCATCGCCAAACCCTCTGGCTGCCAGGGCCCCGGCAGAGACTTTTACAGCGAGGCAGCGTGTGAGAGCACCGTTCGGGCATGTGTCGGTCGTACCAGATCTCATCTCACGACGACTTCACAGCCAAGGGAGACACACAGCTTGTAGGTAGGAAGGTACATAGCAGCAGTACAGCCGTATTCGTGGTGATGGTCCGGCGTGAGAGGCTGTTACTGTGCGAATCTTGCGAGAGTCAGGGCCAAAAGTCTCTTGGGCTACCGGAGACGATCAGCTCCTCTGCTGCGTGCCAACCGATGATCCTGGTTCCAGCCACTCGACTCCACTCGACCCGGCGCAAGATCCCTGACGGCCGTTGGCCTTGCGCTCTGAATCCTCGTGTCTCACCAAAAACGAAAAAGCCCTCTTGCCGTACGCGTGCTTTTTACATAGCTAAGCAAGCTGCTGCAGTCCTCCTGCTAGCCGTCCGTCCTGCCTGCGCCTACCAGACACCAACCGCCAACCGCCCTCGTCGCGCCTGCCACCTGCACCTGCATCTGCCAGTGTGCGATCCACGAGGCCTGAACCAGCGCCGATTCCGACACAGTCCCCATTGTCTTGCAGCACTTGCAGCACAATCGACCACCAGTGGTGCAGAGTGCTTCTTTCCTTGCCCAGCGAGCAGAGAACGTCCCGGCCCGCGCTCACCGGCCACAGCAGACTCGCATGAGACTTGTCGCCATTCACCACACCCATCCACCAGCATCTTTCTGCACCCGCTGCACCACTCCCGGCGCCTCTGAGTGATCCTGGATCTCTCGCGACACGCTATCTAACAGTGTGTGAGTGCGCGCGTGTGCGAGGATCTAGACTATCCCTCACGCCGCCCGAAGAAGCAGCACTCTCACACACGGCTACCGTCGTCGTCGTGCAGCGCCAGCGACCAGAAGCGCGCGTGCCTGGTCCGTAAGGTATCAGCACTACATTCAAACGCGCTGTACCTGCCGCCGCTGCAAACGAAACACGCCCAGCATTTCTCGCCACCATCACCGCCCGCAACGACACCACGCCCTCACCACCCTACCGGCCGGCCACTGCATCTTACCACCGGGCACATACCGTCCCCAACAGAAGCGCCATCAGGTACGTAAACGCTGAACTCTTTTTCGCTGTCCACCCTCGCCGGCTCGTGGCTCCAGACTCCCCTCCTCCCACTTCCCACCTCCTCTCGCTTTGCCGTCCGATGCGGTTAGCGCCAAAACTGCTCTCCGCTAGCCGTCTGCAAGTGCTGGGAATTCCGGACGCTATGTCCAACCACCCAGCCATCGCAAGTCTTTCAACCCCAAAGCTCCCCACTGCCTTCGTCGCGAACCGCCGCTGCTCCCTCTTCTGCTTGCATGTGCATTTTCCTTAGACCACCTGGTGCGTCTGTAGTTGCCGTCGTGCAGAGCGCAGCGCAGGAAGACAGCACAGCACTTCACTGCACCTACGCTCCGCACACGGCGGCGCCTGATCTTCACTCCCGCCGCTGGGCACATTGCTGACTTCACTTTGGTATAGGCAGTGAGCGTCGGCGGACAGCCCATTGACTACGACCCAGGACGAACTGTTACGACCTTTACGACCCGTTACGACTGCTGCATTAACGACTTTTTTGGCGCCTGTCACTGCAGTGCTTTTGCTCTTCCGGCCTGGGCGTCATTGTTAGCAGCGAGCATCATAGACGATCACGACCTGAACATCGAATCGCTTTGCGTCGCTTACAACTCACGAACGTAACGGAACCAAACCCTGCTTGACGACGAGTCCGCGATCGCATCTCTATCACACCCGCAATCTGCCAAGCCGTTTCGCGGTCCTCATCTCCTAGGAAGCAGCATCACCCTGTTTCCACCTTACATCGATAACGCCGCTCGGCCTCACAGTCGAGCCTCCACCAACTCACGCCAACCGTAAAGCTGGCGCTCCCACCGTTGTCCCACTTCCAAGTCCAAGCCCGAGGAAACGACAGTCAGTGGCCTTCAGCTTCGTTTGCGCCGCAGAGCTCATACGGGGATCGCGCACCGTTCTCTCACGACGCTCCACCGCAACACCAGCAGACGAGCGCGTCGTCCGTTGGCTCGTCGCCTCGGGCTGGTTCTTCCAGTGGCTCATCCATTGCCAACCAGTCTTACGATTCGAACACCTCCTACGCTCCATCCGTAGACGGCAACAGCAAGCCGGGCGAGTTCCAGACTCCATCTCCGCGTTCCGCAGTTCCGCCGGCATCCCATAGCCATTCTCATTCGCACCCATTCAACGGCCCGAGCTATCCCAGCATGAATCAGCCACAGCCTTACATGGATGGGCACGCTCAGCAGCCTCCACCAGCACCAAGTATGCCACAATACTCAAGCTATGGCCAACCGCAGGCGTTGCAGCCAGCGACTCACAGCTACGCGGCCCCGCCAGCATACCCGCAATACTCGTACGCGACGATGCCACCAATGTCCGCTGGGCACCCGGTGACCTCGTCAATGGGCGGGCCAATGGTTCCTCAAAGCTCCCTACCACTCCCCACGATGGCATCGAATGCGCCTCCTCCGCCTGGAGGAAACCAGCAGTTCCAGCAAGCATTTGACACGACTGGCCAAATTGCGCCTCCAGGCATGAAACCGCGCGTGACCGCCACATTGTGGGAAGATGAGGGCAGCTTGTGTTTCCAAGTGGAAGCGAACGGTGTCTGTGTCGCCAGACGCGAGGACAACCACATGATCAACGGTACGAAGCTGCTCAACGTGGCTGGCATGACCCGTGGTCGTCGTGATGGAATACTCAAGAGTGAGAAGACTCGACACGTCGTCAAGATTGGGCCGATGCACCTCAAGGGTGTTTGGTAAGATCGATTTGATGTTCGCCCAATCGTTAGTGTACTGACTTTGGCAGGATCCCCTTCGACCGCGCCCTTGACTTCGCCAACAAGGAGAAGATCACAGAACTCTTGTACCCTCTTTTTGTTCATAACATTGGTGCCTTGCTTTACCACCCTACGAATCAAGCTCGCCAGAGCATCGGAAACGCGGCAATGGCAGCGGCAGCGCGTCGACCAGAGTCTTCCCAGGAGTACATGCGTACTCCGCAAGGAACTCAACCTCCTGCGCTGACCCACCACCATTCGATGACAAACCCAATTGGTGCCAGCATTCCGCAGCCGCCGCACTCAATTGCACCACACCCAGCATCCGGTAGGCCAGGCCTGGACAGAGCGCATACTTTCCCAACACCACCAACAAGTGCATCGAGTCTGACGATGGGTATGGGTAATACAGGAAGCTCGTATGAGTACGGAGGCTCAGGCGGAGCTATTCATTCAGGTCAGCAGCCTCTTTCCATTGATACTGGCATGTCTGCAAGAACTGTACCAACGACCCCAGCTACCACACCACCTGGCAATTCGCAAGGTATGCACTACCAAACGAGCCAGCCCGCGTACCAAAGCCAGCCATACTCTGCTCCAGGCTCGTACAGCTCGCAGTACGGTCAGCAGCCGGGCATGAATCGATACGGCCAGATCCAGCAGAGCCCAGGAGGTGTCAAGACCGAAATGGGTCCACCTGCTCGTGCTGGTGCCGAGAACGACCACCCCGAGAGCAAGCCGCACGACGGGTATGGCGGGCAGCAAGACGCGGATGGTGAACATGAGGGTGAATATACCCACACCAGTGCGTCTAATGGCGCCAGACGACCTTCGTACAATTACAAGCCTAACCCAGCGCCAGGACCTGTTCACCCTGACTCGTCGCACATCTCTCCGGAGATGAACCACTCGCCGCACCCCAACGGTGCCGGTGGTTCCTCGACGCCGCGTACCACCACGGCGTACGGGTACAACACCGCCACTCCTCAGCGACCGGGTCAATTGCCATCGAGCAACCTCAACTACGTGATCGGCAACGACACTCGCCCCGGCGCACCGAACGGTCCCGACGCTGGTTACCAACATGCTTATCAGCCACAGCCACAGTACCCGGCCATGAATGGCGCCGTCAACCCCAACAAGCGCGGCCGTGAGGACGATGAGCAAACAGACCCGTACGGCAGGCCCATGAGCGCGAGCGGTGATGCTGCTCTCAAGAGACAACGCACCGACCCAGGCATGGCCGCTCGTCCGATCAGCCAGCCTCAATCGGCCAAAGTCGGCGGTATGCGACGATAACCGACCGTAATTTCAATACCCTTTCACGGCCGCACGACTTTGACGACAGCGCACACTCATGACAATGGATGCGCCAGAGGCAAACATCTTTCATATGTTACCAACGTCTCCTTTCTGTATTTTCTGGAACCTTTACGATTCACGACTACGAATTACACCGGAACTCATGATGAACGACGAATCATCCGCGACCAACGGACGACGAAACTCAACATAAACCAGCGTCTTTTTGATTGATGATTGATTTTTGCAGCTTTTGTTATCTACCTTTCTGGAGGTCGGCACTTACCAGAGTAATACGACTTGAACGCGCCGACGCCTTTTATTGAACTCATTCGACACACGACTTTCTCTCAGGCCTTATGGTTGTTGGCCGGTTGTCACCAAATCTGTCTTGCTTCTGCTCGGTCTGGAAAGTGGAATATGCCTCAAGCAGGTCATCCGCTCGGAGGCGCGTGGGAAAGAGAGGGAGGAGGAGGTATCAAGCACTGAAACACCCCAGCTGCCTGCTTGATTGTAAGGAGGTTGGACCCCAATTCCGGTAGATGAGAAGGAAGGATGGGGCAAGAGGCTTGTGTGCTTTTTGTGTGAGATTTGCGTGAATTTTTTTTGGAGCGTGCGCACGACGATGCACATGAATTTGACGAAATGATTGTGGATTGAAGATGGAACCCATTCCAGCAGCACAAGGCGCGAAACAAAAAGATACCAGGGGTTGCGAATTCTCCTATACCTTACTTACAGTGGACGATCGATGCTTTAGCGGGTAATACCTCTTTTGTTTTCGTTGTTGCTACACTGGGGAAAGAGAAGGTGGATGGAATGGAATGCTCTTTCATATTGAAGATGCGTGATGATGATGAAGGAGAAGAAGAAGAAGCAAGCATACTTGAGTTGAGAGAGCGCCCTTTAGAAGAAGTCGGTAGCGTTTTTGCGATGAGAAAAGTTTTCTTCCCCTCTAATTATGCTTTCAGTACTGGACGTGACTATCCTGATGGTGTATGCTCAGTTCTTGGAATGCGTCACGGACGCAGTTTAATGGCAGCATGAACCAACATTTACAAGCAGACGAGAGGCTGGCTGACAAACGGTATGTCTCCGGTAAGTTGAACAGTGATGATGAAGGATGGAAGGACAAGAGGGCAAAGAAGGTGGTGATAATACAAACGCACTCATCGGCTTGATGGAGATTGTATCGACAATGGCAATGGAGTCTTCAAATGAGAGCTTGGAAAATGTATGTCCAATTTGCGTTTCCATTTTAGAGTCTGTATACACACCAACAAGCAGAGCATCGCAGAAAAGAGCATAAAAGCACGCGATCAAGCACAACTACTCCCACCTCACCAAAATTTGCAAGTCCCGGCCGAGAATAGCCAACTCCAAGCAAAAGCAAAGATGACAGGAGCATTTTGTAATCTGACTTAGGAATTGCTGATGTCCCTTCCCGCAACGTGAAGAATTTTTGCCCAAATCCCGGAACCTTGCCCGCACCACCGCACCCGCTTTTTGCCACGATGCAAGTAATATGCAGGAAATCAAGGCAGTTGCAAGGATGGGAGGAACGCCTCATCCTCGAGTACAGTAAGCAAAAGCAGAGTCAAAGCCCACGAGAGCGAAAGCAAAGCAACGCAACACTCAAAAAGCAGGAAGCCGTTCATGCAAATGCAAATGCACGAGTGAGGTGATATGATGCAAAACAACCCAGCGACTCCGCATCAATCCCAGACTTCAGCGAAGGAATGCTTGTAGATGTGGAGGTGTACGCTGTTTTCGTATCATGTGTGGTCGAATCAGACGTCCATGCCAAGGAAGAGGTATCGATCGCTTATGCAGCCTTCTGCAGCTCTGCCGGTCCAGGCCTCGAGCATGGTGAGTTCGAAGCCGACGAAGCCGAGTGAGTGACTGAGATCCTTGACGATGCCTGCATCGGCTGTTCGGTCGATGCAGACGACCAGCTCGGTGCAGTCGAAGTGCTCGCAGCTGGCAAGTTCGAGGAGGGTCATTAGGCTGAGTATCAAGTTAGTAGGTGGATATAATATGAACATGTGCAAAGACTTACCCAGGCTTCAAGTCCATGCCAACGACCTCTTTGTCGAAGAAAATGAACATAGTGCGCATGTCATCTTTCTCCGCGACGAATCCTCGGAACTTCGCGCCGGCGACATAGTCGTAGATTTCCACATACTCCTTGATCAACCCAGTCGCGCTCGGATAGATACGTCCGTCCGGAGAGGGTGAAGGAGTCGGCTGGCCATGCTTCGTGATGGTCTTTTGTGGAATCGGCTTGCCGCCGGCGACAGCGGCATCGTTCTTCGTCGGTTGGTTTCGAAGGTCCATCCATAGCGAGTTCTCAAGACCAGAGTTCTTCTCAACCAAGAAAACAGTCTTCAGCGTCTCGCAGAAGAGTCTCTCACACTCTTCCCGGATGTGACTTGCGGCGTCTCCGCTACGCTTGCGCTGGCGCAGGCTTGGTCGGCCCACGGGCGCGGCGTCCGGAGACGGCGGTGGTGATGGTACGCCCCCGTGAAGGTCCTCAAACCCACCTGTATCCGAGTTAGCATGTGTTCCTTCCAATGCGCATGCTTGTATCTCTTTGTACGTACCACCCCGCCCCCTCTCCGCTTGGGGTAGAGAAGTGAAAGCCAGTCAAGGCCATGTTGCCGGCGTCGACGGCATAGGCGGATGCCTGGGTGTTGGATCGGCGCGAAGACTCGGTGGAGGTCTTGCGGGAGTAATTACTACTACTTTTACTGTAATTACTGTCTAACATCGCCATTTCGTCTGTATTGCCACGGTTACGGCTTCGGTAGGTGCGGGCTTATTGATGTCGGAATCGGAGTCCTTTGACGTTGGAGACGAGAGTCGCTGGCGCGCTGTGGTGGGCGGTCGTAGGCGATTTGTAGGCGATTGTTGATTGCGGTGGTGGTGTTGAGAGCGGTGTGTTTGTCTGGTGTCTGGCGGGAGGAGGAGCGGTGCGGAGTTGCGAGAGATGTTGAAGATTCGAGACGGCTTGGCGTGATGAGCAAGCCGTTGCGACCAGCACGTGCTGCTTCCGGCCAATCGGATCGCTGCATTGCTTTGTCTTCATAACTTCACGTCGCGTCTTTGATGGATATCCCGACCACCTCCAAATTATCATGTCCCGCATATCGCCAAGTCTTGCGAAGGCATATCGACCGACTTCACCTTTACGACAGCTACAGAACCCCAGAATTCGGGGCTCGTGAGGAAACGAGCGACGATGAGGTATCTCAGCAGAGCAGGTAGGTCCACTGGCACCATCTCTCCTTCTCATATCACAGGCGATGGCAAGTGTCTAGTCACCTGCGACTTCCAACAGCGAAGAACAGACATCATGTTCTCTCATCATCTGTCGCTCGCCTTGACCTTCTGGAACTCACACTGCTGGCCTTCTCTCCCATCATCTCATTATCAGTATCTCTACCCTCCCGCAAACGGCATGAAATATGCCTTTTGTCAGTATTCGTGAGAGACAGACCGGCAGCCAGGACAGCACACCCAAACGGCTCGGCCGAAAGCCTTCACGCTTTTTGAATAGGCGATCAGCGAGAGCGTCCGTGTCGACCACAGCGAGAAGCCCGCCGCCTTCGAAGCCGAGCGGACTTTCGAAGCTCAGGAGATCGGCTTCTAGGTTCTTCATCATGCTGCGCGTTCACCACCGTAAGTATGCCCGAGTTTTTGGTTCCCGCAGATCATTTACTGTAGTCTGCAGCACCGCGCCCCGCGATGGACGGCGCCTCCGAGCCTCGACATCGAACAGCTACGCCGCCGCCTTCAGCCCTGACAGAGTGCGACAATGCGGCCTTTCGTCGCATCCGTGGAGTCTTCGGCTCGACCTCTGATCACGAGCCCATGCCACCCCAGCGAAAGCGATCTGTACGATTCGAAGGAGTTCGAAGTACACAGCTAGAGGAGTACCAACTTGATGGACACCACAGTGGCCAGTCTGAGATTCTGCCAAAACGACCAAAACGTACATCACGAGAATCTCGGAGTAGCAGCCAGTCCCGATTGGAATCGTTGACTGCCAAGCTGAACCTCAATACTGGAACTGACACAGTCATTCATCGATCAACCTCGAAGAACAGACCCAGCGTGCCTTACATCAATACAAACATGGACGGTATGAATGGCCACGCCATTGATGAGTACACACGTTCTCCTCCACGAACCGCTTCTTCAGCGGGCGACTCTAGCCACATCAATGATACATGGTCTCCCATCAGTACGGGCTCGACTGCTGCCACGTCCTTGACTTCCCCAAGTTCCGTTGGATCTCGAAAACGAATCACGCCGGAAGACTGCCAAAATATGAGCAGGAGCGGCGGCGCTGGTGAAGAGAACTTACTACCGCCCATCGAAGAAGACAGCGGCAGGTATTTACTCATTCCTGTACAAGAGAAGTTGATCGACGCCGAGCCGTCCATTGCCACTGTCGAGAATGCCGCAGCCGCCAAATGTGCTTTAGAGACGCACTTCTTTAACGTCATGATGGAGCCTCACTCACCCCGTTCCATCCGGCGAAAGAGGTTTGAACAGAAGCTGAACGAGCTTGCTATGTCGCATGACGATCGAGTCATGGCATAGCAGCAATGGCGAACGTCAGAGAGCGATCACCTCCGCCAGATGAGAGTGCTGAAAGCGACTGCTCTCCAGCGACATAACGCAAAGGGTATCTCAATCGCGGGATTCGATGTCATCCGAATCCTCGGCAAGGGCAGCTTCGGTGTTGTGCGTCTAGTCACCGAGCGCAAACCTGCAGAGGTCGTTACCAATGGCAAAGTCGACGGCACAGCGGACGTGAAAGGAGCTCCGCGACCGAACTTCTCGCACACGGATGGTACAGCCAAGCGCAATTTGCCAGCGGGCAAACCGTTGTCAGATGTATTCGCCATGAAGGTCATTCGCAAGTCAGAGATGCTGCGAGCTTGCCAGGAAGGCCATCTTCGAGCCGAGCGAGACTTCCTGGTGGCTTCCGAAGGCTCACGCTGGGTCGTACCTCTCATCGCCAGCTTTCAGGACAACACTAACCTGTATCTGGTCATGGAGTACATGATTGGTGGTGACTTTCTCGGCCTTCTTCTGCGCGAGGACGTTCTGGAGGAATCCGTCGCCAAGTAGTACGTGGCTCAGATGATCCTCTGCATCGAAGAAGCGCACAAAATGAAGTGGATCCATCGCGATGTCAAGCCTGACAACTTCCTCATCAGCGCTTCTGGCCACCTCAAGATCTCCGATTTTGGCCTCGCCTTCAATGGACACTGGGCGCACAGCCAGACATACTACAATAGCCAGAGGGAGACTTTGCTGGACAAAGTGGGCATTGATGTCACTGGCGACGAGCACGACGTTGCCGATGAGCGCGAACTGCAAAAGATTTTGGCAGCTGAGGAGCCCCCATCAAAGCCGCCGAGGCCAAAGCAGGATGCGGAGGAGAGTGCTCATCGCGAAGGCTTGTTGAACTGGCGCAATCGCCAGGAAAGACGAAAGCTTGCTCGCAGCATTGTCGGCACGAGTCAGTACATGGCTCCAGAAGTCATTCAGGGTTACCCATACGACGGCCGCTGCGACTGGTGGAGCATTAGTATCATCCTGTACGAGTGTCTCTACGGCCGAACTCCGTTCTACTGCGACAACCGACAGAAGACTAAGGAGAGCATCGTCAATCATCGCACTACTCTGCACTTTCCAGAGCATGAACGCTGGGCTCGTCCGGGGTCTGATTCCAGACGCCAGCTGGATCCTCCAAGCCAGGATGTTATCGAACTGCTGCAAGGCATCCTCATTGACAAGGAGTTGCGCCTCAGCTCAAGGCAGTACAGACATTCCGAAGCAAGACTCGGCCGACGCATGCCGACACCATCAAACCCATCGAGCCCCCTCGCTCGCCATGTCTTCTCGAACGATGCGGAAGAGATCAAGTCTCACAGATTCTTCCACGGCATCCCATGGTCACAAATGCACCTCATGACACCCCCATTCATCCCTCGTGTCAAGGAAAACCAGTCAATCACGAAATACTTCGAAGACGAGAAAGATATCGTAAGCGACGACTCGTCCAGCTTCATGAGCATGAAAGAACGCATCCCCTCCGACGCCTCTGACTCCAAAGCCGCCGCCGTCCTCGGTCCCCACTTTTCCCGCTGGAAACTTGAACAAACCACCAAAGAAAAATACGAGCTCGGCATCGAAGACTGTCCCGACGACGAACTCCAACGCGTCAAAGAACATTTCGGACAAGAATACCCGAGATGGAAGATCGGGAGAGTGATGGAGGTGGCTGAGAAGAGGGCTGAGATGGGCTTGGAGATTGAATGGAATGGTGGGGTGAAGAAGAAGAAGGAGAAGAAGAGGCCTAGGGATAAAATGTTGAGGGATCCGGTCGTGGGGAAGAAGGTTATGGAGTTGAGGAAGAAGGGGGCGTTTTTTGGGTATACGTATCGGAGACCTAAGCCGGTTTATTTGGATGAGAGGGTGAGGGAGAGATGTGGTGGGAGGCATGGGATGAGGGGGTTTGGGGGGAGGCCGACGATTTTGCCGGTTGGTGGGGAGAGGGGGTTGGAGTGAGTGAGTGAGTGGAGGATAGGAGGTGGAGCTGGAGTTTTTGATTGCTGCCCCTAGGAACTTCTTCTCAATTGAAAGACATTCATCGTCGCTTCTCGCTTTGCTCAGGATTCCGCCCTTGCTCGTTCTGGTGGCTTGCTAGCCTTTGACGACCTATTGACTTAAAAATGGCCGCGCTTAGTTCTCGATGCTTGGTTGAATGATACTGATGCTCTACGTGAATCGTTTCGAGCCTCCAACTCAGTCACCAGTCATTGTCGTCTGCGTATCCACTTTGAAGTAATCTGTGACGCCAAAGGCTTCGAGATCCTTCCGTCGACCGTTCGGGCCTCATGTCATCGTTTGCTCTGCACTTTCCGTAATGAACTCTTTATCCTCGAGTCCCATCTCACCTCATTTTTCGAGTGTCTAGGTGGCTTCGTTGAGCCGAAAGAGCATATTGTGCGCCGTAGCATTTGCCTCTGTGCGGGCCATCAACCGTAAACCAGTGCCGTGCAATGCATTTCCAACTCTGTTTCGTGTACGATGAAAGTCCTTCGTACGCGTGCGGACCTGCGCGAACGTAACGCCTGCGGTCCCTGCCTCTCGCCGCACAGTATGACGATGGTAAGCACTACTATCATCAACTAGCAGCATTTCGATCGGAGGCTGTGTCAAGAGCATTTTGCGCCAGGAGGCCGCAGAGCGGCGCCATCGCTCATCGTACTCCTCGAACATTAGGAAGTCGTCAATGTTTGAGACGAAAGGGTTGAGATGCACGAGGTATTCGTTCTGAGGCTTGTCGATGCAGCGCCATTTTGGGGTACGGCGATCGTCGAATGTGTGTTCCGCACAGTAGTCGCAGGTCGCCTTTGTCTTGCATTCGAAGTGTTTGTCTGGCTGGACATCGAGCATGAGTGGCGTCGAGTCGTTAATAGGGCGGAAGAAGAGTGCTCTCTGTATAGACGGCGAGCCGGCGATTGCTTCTTTAAAGCTCTTGTTGACTCGCTGTGCGAATAAGAGATCTCGCAGCGGCAGGTGCAGAAGTATCGACTCGAGGAGTTCAGGGATATCGAGCACAGCAACGGCGGCGGTGACGGCGCCGCCGCTGTGAGCAACAGGTGCAGTGCTTGTCGGTGCCTGTGTTATCGTAAGCATGTAGCTGAAAGTTGGCAGGCTCGCAAAATAGCATACCATGCCACTAGCGCAATGTTGATGTTTGAGTGTCGAAGGTAGGCAAAAGCGTGCAGAAGATGTGGAAGTTATAGATCCGCGGGCCGCGCTAAGCAATCTTGGCGTTCACATGCAACGTCATCAGAGTGAAGGAAAGAGTGAAGGAAGGAGTGAAGGATCTTCGTGTCACTATCGTAAGGCGCAGCTGTGTGTTCCATATCCGCCATTGCTGCATGGACAGCCTTGTCCATGTATCGAATATGCCTGTTTCCTTCGCCATAACGCTTCACGCTCCTGCACATGCCACCCGTACCATCTCTCCTGCCAATCTCATTCAATGACCACCATCGTCTCCTCACCCCTCCGCCACAGACTCGGCCCGGTAATGACCACTAGTCCATTCACCATAAGGTCAAGACTGTCCACAACCTCCTTCCACCAGTCCTTCACCAAGTTACCAAGCCCACCTGCCTGCCTGCAGCGCCTGTACAGGATTGCCACGATGTCCGTGAGTTTACCCAACAGACCCCAGAGAAAGACTGTACAGAAAATAGAGTCAGTATCTTCCGTCCACATACCGCGATAAGAGCCTTCCACTTACAGAGGATAAGTACCTTCGTGAACCACTGAAGCTCTTCTTCCTCGATCTCGTTGGGAGTTCGGTACCAGCTGACTTCGGCGCGATCGTAGAGCATGGTCATGTTGATGAAGTTGAGTTGACCACTTCTAACGTAGTAGGCTGGTCTTTGTGCCATCTTGTGGTGGAGAAATGGTGGTGCGATGAATGCGCGACCTGTCCGGTGTGGATTGAATTGGCTTGCGTGAAACGGTCGAGTCCGGCTGCGAATGTGGTGGTTTGTGCGATTGGAAGGTGCTTCTCGAAGAAGCAGATGTGGAGTTCGGAAGTCTGTCGTTGGCAGTTGCGAGGTGTTTGGGCAGTGAAGCTCAACAGGCGGAAGGCGCACACCGCCCTCTCCACTTCGCGACGGGTAGATGCTTCCTCTTGAGACAACACGAAGCTATCATGGCAGATTTGGATTCTTGTGTCCTTTCTCTCATATCATACACCGCCTTGATTATGCTTTCCTCCCCGTTCCGGAGCGCGTTATGTCTTGGGTATCATCTCTTTCGTAGCAAATAAAGCAAATGTCACATCTGTTCCCGTATTCTTCCTCATTCACAGGCATGATGGCGCATGGGCTCATTCCTCATCCTCATCACTCGTAGCCTCGTGATTCAACCTGCTCTTATGCTTGAACTTGTCAAGTTTGCTCTTCGCAGCTTTTGAAGCCACAAATTCCTGCTGTTCATCTTCACCAGCTCCACTCTCCACAGCCTCCGCCTCTTCTTCGTCATCAGGCTCATCAGCGACGGCGCCGTTCGATTTGCCATCGTACGTGGGTCGCGCGATGTCCTTGTTGCCCTGAGCCTTCAACGCGCTCTCGACTTGCGGAAGTAGCTGGACGATGGTGTCAAACTGATCGAGGGTGAGTGAGATGCCCTGTTGTTCTCAGCATCAGCATCCATTCTCAATTGTGTAAAGTTCTCAAGTTATGTCTTCTGCTCACCTTCTTCCCAGGCAACATCTCCCCATCCTTCTCATAGTACTCGCGAATGCCCACCATTGACTGTCCCTTGAACTCGCTCACTTGCAGACGTCGCTTGCCGCTGATCTCCCAGAAAGCACCTTCCTTGTTCTTTTGCATGTCGGGGATTGAGCCTGCGGCTTTGGCGGATTTCGTTTGCTTGCTCTTCTTCGACTTGGGCGCGTCTTCGACGAAGCCGTCATCCGACTCGTACTTCTCGGCGGCGCGTTTCGGCATATTGTAGGTTGGTGCAGATAGGTAGGAATTGGTGATCGATGAGCGTAAGATGTATTAACGGCTTGGTGCTGGGTGGAGATGAAACTGAGATGCAAGTGATGAAGCTCAAAGTTGGGGGACGCGACGGGGATGACGTCTGCCAAGACTGCAGGGGCTTTCACATGCAAAATCGAGACTCTGCTCTTTCTCGCTAAATAATTGTGAACAGTCTTTTGAACTTCGCAAATTCGCCCATGGCTTGCAGTCATCACTACACATCAACTTCTGCATCTGCCTTCTCCGAATCCCAACATTTTCACCATCGAACAAAGCGTAAACAGCAGCATCGTTCAACAGTCTCGGGAACTGCGACTTGTTCGCATATGAGGTCCTGAACAATACTGTCAGCACTGCTCTACAGTAACATCTGTCCCGGGACAAGACTTACATCCCAACAGCCTGCATACAATCATAAACCGCCGGAAGGCACATATCCGTCCCATAAATCTTCGCCTCCAAACAACTCTCAAACACCGCCCTCTCATCCCCCGGCCCGTTCTCCAAACTATCCAGCGCCTTCCAAACCATCAATCTCGAAGTGTCAATTCGAATCTTTGTCTTGATGAGAAGATCCGCAACGCTTTGCCGCTGGATAATAGGTACCGAACCGCCCCTGGTATCGGTCTTCGCGAATTTCAGTGCCAGCTCGAAAGCTACTCGCGCGGTAGCGACGGCTTGAGCACTAACGAGTGCGGCTGTGATTCCGAAAGCTTTCTCGATTATAGGTGCTGCGACTCCGCGGTCGAAGAGGAGGTCGTCGGCGGGGACTTTGAAGTTGACGTAGCGAGTGTGTGGGGGCCTGTGACGGCTGTCATGCCCATGAGGTCAAGCTCACCGAGAGTCTGATATGCATCTGAAGGATTGGCTGCGATGATCTCGCGGGTGACTGCTAGGACCATGACGTTGGATGCCGGGTCGATGTTGGGATCTTCTGGGCCTCCGGTCTCTGAGTAGCGGACGACGAGGCAGGAGAGTGTAGCTCCTTTACTGTCCCAGCCGCCGCTGTTGGTTGTCCAGAGCTGTGTGACGAATGTGTGAGCTGGCGAGAATTATGATGCGCGATCATGAAGATGCTGACTTTCTCACCGTTGACAATGTAATAGTCACCTTCCTTCTTCGCAGTAACACCCAATCCTTTGCCGCCTTTCTCAAGATGATTCGCGGTTCCGCCAGGCTCCGAATGCGTCAAGCTCGCAAGATGATCTCCCTTGCCAGATAAAAACGGTTTCAGAAACTTTGCTTTCTGTTCTTCCGTTCCTCCCAAGATCAAAGGCAGCAGACCTAAAGCTGTACCAAGTGCGTGAACCATACAGTTCGGATCTATGGCCTGGCCTTCTTCGATTGTGAGAGCTAGGTCGATCCAATATCCGCACGTTCCACCAACCTCTACTGGAAGAAACGCTTTGAGGATTCCAGCTTCGATCATCTTGATGTAGTATGGTCGAGTAGCACGGAATCGTGTCTGCTGATCAGAGTAATTGGAGTATGTGCTGTAGGCATCCTGAAGAAGGGTCTTGAAGAGGCTGGCATAGTACTCCCGCAGCTGCTTCTGCTTATCTGTCAGAGTGAGCCTAATCATCTTTTGTCTCCTGTGATGATGCAGTGTCCACAAGATGATTTCTGAGGATCTGGTTTGAGGGGATGTTATCAAATCTTTCCGCTTTACTGGCGCCTTTGACGTCGACGCTGATGTGTTGATCAATCAACGAACTTATCAGCCTTTCGATAAAGCAGTGTCAAAAGTTCGCATGGCTTTTGATACCGTGCTGCGTCGACGCCATTATCGTCCAGTAAAAGGCGACCACATCCTTGTAAGAGGGGAGACTTTGCTACGGGTCTCCAGTCTGCGCGAGATAGGGCATCATTATCCGGCCGGGTCACTACGACATGTCTTCTCTATTAAGAGTTGGAGTCTCGAACAGGGAGTGGTCTTCTCGTTCGAGTAGATGCACTACATTATGTGAGATGCTGCAGCCCAATAGCCTGTCGCGACTGCCGTTGCAAGAAGGATTGGCATCCTTGCCTGTCTTCAAATAAGCTTTGCGGAGACATTAGCTCCCATGCATGTGATCTAGCTCGCACGGCTATGAGCTAAAGACCTCAGAACGATGTTGACTTGATGAGACCTCTGACCTGTCTGTATATCAGCCGTTGACGACTGATGCTGCAGGACACTGGGCTTTCCTTCATTTTTTCTCACCAAATATGCAGTTCTCTCCGGCCACTATTCGCCTGCTGATCGTCACTTTTGTGGCACTCGGTAGCTGTACGTACGGCTATAGCTCCAGCATCATCGCCACGACTCTCGGCCAACCTACTTTCATTGCTTACTTCAACCTCGACACCGCACACAATGCTGAAGACCTAATTGGCGCCATTAATGGTTTATTCCAAGCTGGAGGCTTGCTTGGGACGCTGTCGTGCATCGCAACAGCAGATCAATATGGCCGGCGCAAGGCGATCCTCATCGCAGCCGTGATCTGCATCGTTGGAGGTGGCTTACAGGCGGGCAGCGTACACATTGCCATGTATCTTGTTGCCAGATTGGTGACTGGCTTTGGGATTGGTACGTCTTGCTTCCAATAAGCCGTGACGATCCAGTCCGCTAATGTGACACCTGGAGGCGCAATGGTAACACTCGTTCCACTGTATCAGTGTGAGATTGCTCCACCACGTAAGTGCCTTCAATTTTGAAGAAGCCCTTCTCTTTGGGAGATTGTCTGACAGTCTCATAAGGAATCCGTGGCTTCCTGGTCGGGATGCACGGCGCTATGATCGGACTTGGTTATGCCGTAGCCAGCTGGGTTGGTGTCGGGTTCTATTTCGTCAACGCGTCCGGTGCTCAGTGGAGGCTGCCTCTAGCGATCCAGTGTCTTTGGCCTCTTCTACTCGCTTTTGGTGTCATGCTAGTCCCGGAAACCCCTCGATGGCGTAAGATCGAAAATGCTCGTGCATGACCATCGGCTGACTTTGAGCCAGTGATTTTCCGGGATCGCCTGGACGATGCGTTCGCCGCATTCAAGGCGACCCGAGCAGAAACTTCTGATGCGTTCATCAGCGATGAACAGGCACTGCGAAGTGACTTCGACCTTCTGCGCTCGCAAGTTGACCATGAGCTGCGCAATACCGTTTCCTTGGTAGACATGTTCCGGAGGCCATCGTTGAGGAAGCGATGCGCTATTGGCTTTCTGACAACCTTCGGCTGTCAGTGTACAGCGACCATAGTCATCAACAGTCAGTATCACCTTTGCGCTAATCAAATTCAGCGCCAGAAGTAACTCGTATGTGCGACTTCCAGATTATGGCCCTCTCCTGTATAAGAGCCTGGGATTTGATACCCTGAAGCAGCTTCTCATGGCATCTGGCTGGATCAGCATAGCTCCTGTTGGGAATCTGCTGAACGCCTTTATCGTCGACAGATTTGGGAGAGTAAACCTGCTCAGTGAGAATCTCGTCTTTTAAGGTGTTGAGCGAAAAGCTGACTACCCAGTCTTCGGCTTCATCGGTTGCATTATCGCACTTATCGGTGCGTCCGCCACCGTCGCCAAGTTCCAGGACGCTGGAGATCGGGGTGTAGCAGTGGCAGCGGTCTTCTTCCTCTATCTGCACGTCACCTTCTTCGCGAGTACCTGTGATGCCACATCTTACATATATGCGTCAGAGATTTTCCCGACACCAGTGCGAACGAAAGGCCTGGCCATCTCTGTTTCAGGACTGTTCGTTGCGACTGTGATCTTCACAAGCGCTGCGCCAAAAGCATTCGCCAACATAGGCTGGAAGTACTACCTGATTTTTGCGATTCTCACTGCCGCAGTGACAGTGGTGATGTGGTTCTGGTTTCCAGAGGTGAGTTCATACCTTCCGGTAGCAAAGACCATATGTTGACGGTTCGCAGACACGAAAGCGCTCTCTTGAGGAGATTCAAGGTCTCTTCGGTGACTCTGTGGAAGGATTTGGCTCCGTTGAAGAGATACCATCGGAGAAGCGGGAACCGCACGTCTATTCAGAGAAAACAGAGGTAGTGTAGCAAGCCACACCTGTAGCACGTTCTGTGCGAGCTCGAAATCTTCGTGGCTCCAGGAGATGAATTCCAGCACAGAAAGGCCGTGCAGGGGATGGAGGTGAAGGTGGTGAATGTCTGAGCGTGGAGCTGGTGGACCGTGACGTGTGCGGGTACGTGGCAAAGGCTAGAATCAGGTGACCTTTTGGAGAACAGGAGACAAAGCGAGCAGTGCTGTAGCGGTGTTCGCTACCCCCTTGATGTCGATGATGAAGGTGATGCTGGTGGGAAGGGGAGTCGGGGAGGTGAACGGTTGTCCACGGTGAACGGAAAGCTTGGAAGGGGTGGTGAATGGAGTTGCCAGCCGCTAGCGTCCGCTGATCATCAGCCAATCAAAGAAGCTTTCCGTGACCTCCTGCCTTCCTGCATCATCGAGCAGAACGTCAGCTCTAGTCTGCATACTATGTACATACTTCCCGTTCTGCTCTTCACATGCGTGTGCCTTGCGCTCCAGCACTCGCAGTCGCTGATTGAGCCTCCACCAAAATGGCTTGCTTCTGACGACGAGCCTCAACCCAAGAAACCCGGCTCACGGATACCCGTTGCTGAGTTGTACAGCAAGAGATACTCTGAACAGACCTTCATCGGAACTCACGATGCAGCCGCTGTAAGGAGCCACGAGAATGGCTGGTCCATATCTGGCAATCAGTACTTCAATATCTCCGTCCAACTTGAATCTGGTGTTCGCCTTCTCCAAGCCCAAGGACATGCAGATCCCCTTGGTTCGGACGAGATCCATCTCTGCCATTTCAACTGTGCTCTAATGGACGGCGGCACGCTTCACAATCATCTTTGCACAGTCAAGGACTTTCTAGATGCCAACCCTCGCGAAGTCGTCACGTTACTCTTTGTCAACATCGGCCCCCCCCTCAGCTGGTGGGCAAAAGCGTACTTCGACACCGGCCTAGACCTAATGTCCTACGTCCCGCCCTCAGAGAAACGTCACGGCAACATGGGTATCGAAGACTGGCCTACGATAGCTGAGCTCGTGGGGACTAACAAGCGACTGATCACCTTCCTCTCCCGCGGCGCAAATGAAGATCTCGTGCCCTTCCTCCTCCCCGAATTCGACTACATCTTCGAAACGAACTTCATCATCGACGCACCGGACCAATACAGCTGCATCCCATCACGTCCGTGGTGGATTGATGGATACATTCCAGACAGACTGAGCTTAGTGAATCACTTTCTGTACGCGCAATTCCTGGGATTTAGATATCCGAATGCTACGTACGCCAATACCACCAATTCTGCTGGTTTTCGTGTGGGTGAGCTCGGAGAGCATGCTGTTCGATGCAAAGAGTTGTATGAAAGGCGGCCGAATTTCTTGCTGGTGGATTTTTTCAATGAAGGCGATGTTTTCGATGTTGAGTATGGCATGAATGCATATGATTGATGCTTCAGAGGCCGTTTGCCGCTCTCTTTCAGGTAGTCGATTTTGAGCGTCAGGAATCCCTCTCCACGTGCTGTGTCGATTTCATCCTGCTGGAGAGTCAGCGCAGACCGCTGTAATGGAAGTAGGAATACTGACTGTTCGCTTCTCCTCGAGCTATCCGATCTTGAGCGTCGTGGAGTCCTCCCCAATGGCTTGGACTTTCATTCTGCTGGAGAGTCAGTACCTACCGCCGGACGGGAGGCCCGCATACTTACTCTTCTCCTCTTCGCCTTTGTCCTTCTCCTCATCACCCTTCTTCTCCTTCTCGTATGCAAAATCGCGAATGCTCACTCCATCCGCCGCGCCCGCCGTATATCCCACCGCAACCCGCTTCTTCTCCGCCGACCTCATCTCACTTACCTCTTGTTGAATATATGCTGCGGGATCAGCAGCCCAGCGCTCGGATGGTGTCGACATGATGGAGAAGTGCTGTCGGTAGCGCGATCGTTCTCTTGTGGTTTGTAGGTTTTGGGTCGTAGGAAGTGCTCTGAAGGTGCTTGGTTGCTGTCGTGGTTTGTGAGAGGTTTGTCGGTCATTGCGAAAAGTGAAATGTAAGATTTGTGCTAGTTGGCAGGTGAGGTTTGCGGCGTTTGCTCTCCTTCACTCACTGGCAATGGGGGCATGGTCGCTATTGTCGTTTCAGGTGAGCTTTGTATTCGCAGGTGGCGCTATGGCTGAAATTACACCTCGCTCATGCTTTTCCTCATTCGCAACGACCGCTTCAATTCTAGTCGTCTGTTTCTCTGTCCCTGATTAGTCGATGCCCTTCTCTCATGGCCATGCTCCCGAATTTGCGTTCTTCCTGAGCATCCTCCTGCTGAATCCACCCGTCCATCTGTCCTTCATCTTTGCTAACTGCGAAGACCACCGCAGTCTTTGCAGGCGCTGAGTAGATGGAACGCATACTCTGAGCATTTCCTACACATCTCCATGAAAGCGTCAATGACCTTAGTTTCTCCGCCTTCCGACTGCCTGCATTCAGCCTGAGCTCTCGTCTCGCAAGCACAGCCTCGAATGAGTTCCTCAGAATCACCGTCGGTAGACGTGTAAACATTGACCTTGCGGACCAATCCGGTCTTGCGAAGCTCGAGCTGAATCGTGAAGCGAGTCACCCATGTACCGACATCACCGGAATACCTGGCAAGACCAGAGGAGCCCTCATATACTCCATCTATCTCGCCAGGCAACTCATCCAGAATGTTTCCCGGCGGGGGAGCGTTGGAGGTAGCATCGGCGACCACATCGACGAGTGCAGTAGAAACGTCGGCGGGCTGCTGACGATGCGGCTCCATGACTGGTGTCGTAATGATGGCGGTGCGAATTGCTCAAGTAGTGGGGGTTCGTTGTTGTCGATGATGATGAGAAGGAGGCACTCGGGTTTGTAGGATTTGCGAACGGCTCGTGTGAAGGTTGGCGTTCACATGTCAGCTCCGCGAGGGAGGGTGCGCAGGCGCATCCGAGGAGAGAGGCCACAACGTTCAGATGCAGCTCTCTGAATGCCCAGTACCGCTTCAACGCCAGTCGCTGAAGACTTTTTCCAGCCAGACGCGATTGTGCTCCCGGCAGAAGGCCAGTTGGTTGCCTGCATGTCAATAAACTCAACAACAGTCAACAATCACGGACCTACCTTACATGTGAAGGCGCACCAGCATAGCCAACCGGATAATGCGGTCCAACACCAGAGTACTCATGCCACCCTGGAAGCGGCGGCAAGACTCACAACTGAGTCCGACCCTTCAAACGGATTGCTTTCGCCATGAGCGATTCCAGTCTGAAGATGCTCTTTCTCACCACTCTCCTCTCCAATGACCTTGCGCGAGTCTGACATGTTCTGGCTGCAAAAGGTTGCCATTTTGCTCTGATACTGTTGCTTCTCAAAACAAGCCGCGACCTCGCATCCGACTTCTCGCTGTTGCAAGCACTTCTCTACCATCCACGCCAATATCTGCAGTGCTCCAATCTTACCAGGTATCCAAGCTCTTCCACTTTCCAAACTCCTCGTCCCAAACGTAATCACAGAAACGCCGCAAAGAGCATAAACACAAACGCCGCGAATCCATACCAAGTCGACTGTCCAGATACCAAACTCCAAGCTACTCCAGTCTCTGAGCTCGATGTCCTGTTATACAGTGTAATAGCGAGCTGTCCTCCGCAGATCTCAGAAGAGTTTCCATTGCAGGCGTATACGCATCGCGCGGTCTCATTCAGCTTCTCGGAAAAGGCGGAAAGATAGGGAGAGCAGTAGCATTCGCGCCCGTACTCGAGGCCGGCGTACTGTGCGCCGGCGTGCGCGCAAAAGGAGAGGCAGGAGTTGATCGTCATCGTGTTATTCGCGGACTATTCCAGGTGTCAGACCATGTCGCAAGCCAGAGTGGGTTCTGATACTTACAAAGTTGCCATTCTGGCCCAAAGCCCGCACACCTCCAGCATTCGGAATATCGACCGTCTCATTCCAACACCCAACATACGAGTATCCATTCGCGTTCGCAACCGTCGTCGCACTCGGCGCCGCAGTCGTCGGATTGACAATTGTCTGACTTTGCGCCGTCACCAAGCCCGCAAAGCTCACGACCAACGCGCTCAAGAGCGCTCGCACCAACATGGCGTCGTCGTCTCTTCCTAAGATGTTATCTGGAAGACATGAGGTTCCAAGTGTCGGTCAAGAGGAGGGGTCTACGTTTCATAACAGGAACGAGCGGCAGACAAACTCTGTTATCTCGCTGTGCGTGCTTCGAGTCAAAACAATGGACTTGTGTGAAAGGACGAACTCTCTCTCCAGCCAGATCCAAAGAAGTCTGGAGCTGCACAGGCACAAGCACAGATGCACAACGGCGATCCGTGACTGGAACCCTTGGATGTTTGGCGTGAGGTGCCGAAAGCTTGGTTCTTGTCTAAAAGTTGTCTTAAAGAAACCCTATTTATAGTGGTAAATGCTATTCGATTCTGAAGGACGGTCGTCGACTTCTGCCAGCCAGAAACAGGCTCATACCGCTGGATATGTGAAGTGGCATGGAGGTCGAGATGATACCAGGGTGGTTGCGCGTCACTGAAAGAAAGTGCCATGGGATGGAGACTGTGGCTGATGGGCTGGGCGCCGGCCGAGTCGGACTCCGGGAGAGTGGCAAGCTTTCTCTTTGACTTCAGCTTCCAAACAACGCTCCGCGGAGGCTCCTGCTGCTTTTGAGCAACGTCCTTCTCAGGCATCCAGCACGACTTCTCCAAGGCTGAGACTCTTGTTGCTCATGCTGTGTTACAAGGCTGACAATGTTCAGCTCGCTACGGACCCGAGCTCGGCCGCGCTGGAGAGAAGGAAGGCAACTAGGTAGGTCAAGACAGTGAGTGTCGCTTTTGCGATTTCGATATAAGAGTAGAATGAAAGGCAAGAACGATACATGTAGAGCACAAATCAACCGCAAGCAGCTTTCCCACTCAGGAGAACAACGTACAGAAATCGAATATCCATACAGATCAAGTGGACAACCAGCAAGATGCCATTCCAAAGCGTCGCCATCATTGGGGCAGGCCTCTCAGGTCTCTCCCTTGCCCTCTTCCTCCACCAGCAGAACATCAAGACTACAATCTACGAACTTCGACCCGATGGACAGCGTAGTGAAGGAGCTATCATGCTCTCGCCAAATGCCCTCCGGACTCTAGACAAGCTGGGCGTTTATTCCAGGATTGAATCTAAAGGCTTCCATTTCCGGGACCTGACCTTCCGCAACAACGACCACAAGTTTCTCGACAGCTACGAAATGGGCAATGCAAAAGAATTTGGGTACGATGCCCTCCGAGTATATCGCCAAGTCCTCCTCGACGAGCTCAAAGCCATGGTTTCCGAAGCAGGCATCCAGATCGTCTACGACAAGAAATTCTCAAAAGTCGTCTCCGGGGACTCCTCAAGTGTCACTTTCTCCTTCCAAGACGGTGACTCCATCACATCCGACCTCCTCATCGGCGCCGACGGAATCCACAGCACAGTCCGCAAATACCTAGCTCCAGAAATCTCACCGACCTTCTCAAACATCATGGCCATCACCGCCGCAATCCCAACCTCAGAAATCACCTTTCCCTCATCAGACTATCCCATGCCCGTATCCATCTCGGGTCCAGCAGGAACATTCGTCCTCGCACCTCAAAACCCCGCCGGCTCCGAAGTCCTAGCCGGAATCCAATACCGCACCCACGGTCGCAGCCAATCCGAATGGAAAGACCTCTGGTCGAACAAAGAAGACCTCTACAAAATCATGACAGCAGGCTATCCCAATTTCAACCCAACCATCCAATCCGCCATGACCGCCATCGGATCTGCAAAACAAACCCTCTCCATCTGGCCCTTCTACACCGTCCCCAAAATCCCGACTTGGTCCTCTACAGCCTCGCGGGTCGTGATACTAGGCGACGCTGCACATGCTATCCCACCGGCGGCAGGACAGGGTGTGAATCAGGCTTTTGAGGATGTACATAGCCTCTCACTCCTCATAGGAGCCGTTGATGAGGGTAAAGCTCGATGGGGAGAAGGGTTGACTTGGTGGCAAGAGTATCGACAGGCGAGAATTGATCGGGTTGGGAATTTGACGATGGAGATGAATAGGCGGAGGGAGCCAGGATGGAAGGGAGATGGGGCGGGAGAGATGGATAGTAGTTGGTTGTTTGGGGTGCGGATTGAGGAGGATGTGAGGGAGTTCGTGGAGGGAAAGTGAGTTCGTTTCTGTAGTTAAGATATACGCCGACTTGGGTAGGTAGGGAAGATAGATACTTCATGTGTTTCTCTAATCATAAATATGTTGTTTAGGAAGGAACGCGGAAGTCGACGTAATTGCACGTAAAGACAAACGCGTGGAAGGAACAGAAGAGCGTCACCTCGCAGAGCCTCAGGGAATCAAACTCGACCTCTGCTGTGTTCACGACTCCAGCGAGTTGTCATGTGAATTGGAGGATAGAAGATCGCAGTGATAGAACCCATCAATGACATTCAATCAAGCTCCTAACGCGCATTCCATGTATAAAGCAAAAGGTGGTGCCTGTGAGTGAGAAAAGGGTGTCAATCCTCGATGCAGAACTTCTCGTCAAACCGTTGCAACATAGCATATGCCGCCTAAAGCTACTTGGAGGGAGGTGCAAGTTTCAACGCCTCCCATAGCCTGCAGAGACCCATCAAGACCTCCGCCGCAAGCAAAGCAAAGCAAATCAAGCACCCCCAGTTGTCGTGTGTGGTCGTACCAATGTGATGCCACCTCAGGATTTTTTCATTCCATCCCGGGGTGAAGCCGTCCGTCAAACTCGTAGTTCACCATCGTCTATTCCTTTGCTTCGTCACTCTGGTATCTAGATGGCGTACTTTCGAGTCCACTCCCGCGCTGTGGCCTCGTATCGAGAGCGGTCGGTCTTGTAGACGTGTGCGATCTCGGGGACAAGCGGGTCGTCTGGGTTCGGGTCTGTGAGCATGGAGCAGATCGAGAGGAGGACTAAAAAGTGATATGTCAGCTGGTCATGTTTCCCCACCATCAAGGTATCTCTCGACTTCGCCGAGTTCTTTGTGTGTGCTCATACCTTTAGAGATAGTAAGAGCAGGGCTCCACTGGTCTCTCAGAATATCCAAACAGATGCTGCCGTTGCTGTTGATGTTGGGGTGGTAGATGCGGGTGGTGAAGTTGACCTTCGGTGGCTTGAACGGGTAATCGGTCGGGAAGTGGATTGCGAGGAAGAAGACGCCGCCGGAGTATGGTGAGTCGCCAGGGCCCATGATGGTCGCTTGCCAGTGGAACTGCAAAGTACATGTGTTAGTATCTCGCCGCTTTATTGTGTTTCGGTCTCGAGGAGGGGTGATCTGCATACCAGGTCGTCGCCGATCGGTCCTGCGCTGCAGCTGGAGGGCGGGTCACTGTTTCTACGTTAGTGCACCTGTCTCGAGGCCAGTGTGAGGCTCGTCATACCGTCCAAGATCCGTAAGCTCCCTGAAGAAAGTCAGCATATGTTGTTTCTGCAAGTCCCGATACGGAGAATTGCGACATGTGCCTCATGATGAGGAAGGCCGTGGAGGGGTAAACATACTTGTTGATTCGCTTCAAGGCCATGGCGTGTGTGGTATGTGTGTTCTGTGTTGGTGTAGGAGGAAGTTTTCGTGGTTTCCGAGCGGTGTTTTGGTCGCGGCGTCGGTGTGGGTTGTGTGTGGTGGTGAAGATTGTAGAGAAGAGGGCCACTTGACGTAGTAGTAGTCAGAAACTAGACTTTACGGGCGGGCCCGCTCTTTGTTGCCGCGAGGCAGGCACGAGGGAACTTGCAGGGGTCCTCGTGAATGTTGTGGGTGTCTTCACTGTGAATGTGACAAAGCCTCAGTCAAGAATTTGAAGTGAAGGAGAAGTGACTGACGAAGACGATGGACGATTGCAGAAGAAACAGTCGGGCTGCTGATGTGGCGGATTCTATTTGTTGCATCAGTCATCATGCCCAACCCAACCCAGCGCAAGGATACCCGCTCGTGCACAGCCGCTGGCATGGCGCCTACAACAAACCTGCCCGAGCACAGCCTGACCGAGTAGGGCCTCTCAAACGACGGCCATTAAAAGGAACCTCCTGATCTGCCGACACCTATCGGACACGCCGTACAGTCGCGACGATACCGCCAGCCTGGGTCACTCCTGATCCAACCGTCCTTCACATGCTAGTGAAGACAGACGCCGTCCCTGAAAACACCTGTGCCTCCTTGCGAGCTCGACGCGATTGACTTGGATGCTACGGCGCTCGAGAATAAGTGAAACATGAAGTGATAAAAGTTCGACATCGCGTCCGAGGGCAAGAGTATGGCTATTCCTATCAGTGCGGCTTCACCTCCCAACGGAGCAGCAGAGCGAGCTCGGGAATGCTGCGTGCTCGGGACAAGCGCATATGCTCCCGTACGCCCTTGGCGCCCATCTGCTCTCCTTCTGAGCCTACATACGGTCTCTACTGATGTCCAGCATATCCCCGAAAAGCGGACAAGAAAGGTCTGTTGCTGTGGTTCCTCACATTTCTTAGAGCTTTGCGCCAGTCGTCTTAGGTTGAGGAAGAGCATGGAAGAGCGCAAAAGACAACGGAACACCGACCATTTTGGTCTCTGGATGCGCTGAATTCCCCATGACGCTTTTGATCCCCTTTTTGTGAGTATGGCTATGCGGTGGGCTTTTCCGCCGACTCCATCCTTTAACAACGACGAGTATGCCCTCCAACACCCGCCCCAACTTCATCGCAATGAGCAGGTGCCTGTCTATCAGGCCATGGCATATCCGAGATACAAAACTACATCGGCCGAGACTGTGAATCCTGCAATGCTACATCAACTTCGATTCTCCTCTTTGGGGAGCGGGGTCATGGTATGATGATCCACTGCATCGGCAATTGATGGCCTTCGAGACCTGGAATGGTCGTATATATGGCATTGAAAAGGTATTTTGTGCATGTGCAACAGCCAACAGCAAGGTCTAAGACATGTTGTCACTACTGACCCTGTTTGCAGTCGCGGGAGGGCTTGCTTCGCGCATCCGTACAGACACCGATGACTCGCTCACAGTTCGCACTCGCACTGGCATCTTCCAGGGCAATCTTAACGATACTTATCCTGATGTTCGACAGTTCAAATGGATCCCATATGCGAAGGCAAGTACGCTTAATCAGGTGGGATGGGTTGAGCTGATGGGATAATCAGCCTCCTGTTGGCACGAAACGCTGGACCTTTCCTGAACGTCTTGACAACTCTTCCACGCTACATGACTCTAGCGTCTTCGGCCCTGTTTGCTCGCAGTATGTGTCTGCCATCCCGACCGTCTGGGCCCTCAATGTGACTGGAAACCTGGTGGTGAACTACGGCGAATCTCTACTCGCCGGAGAAGTGGCGCAGAACTCCGCAGAAGACTGCCTCTCACTTGCAGTCTGGACGCCGTCAAATGCGACTGCCAACTCGAAGCTTCCAGTAATCATCTTCATGAGTGGTGGCGGCTATGTCACTGGAGGTATCAATATACCAACGCAGCTACCAGCCAACTGGGTCCACAACTCGCAGAGTCATATCGTTGTGACGATAAATTATCGAGTCAACATCTTCAGCTTTCCAAATGCCCGTGGACTTGGCAATAACAAGAACTTCGGTCTTTACGATCAGCGAATGGCTGTAGAGTGGGTTCACGAGAATATTGCTGCTTTCGGTGGCGATGAAGAGAAGATCACTCTTTGGGGACAGAGCGCTGGTGCCTCGAGCACAGATCAATACCTCTTCGCCTGGGCTCATGATCCAATCATCCGCGCTTCAGTATCAAGCAGCGGCTACGCTTTCGGCCGTGCATCAACACAGGATCCCAGCGGGAGCAACTTCACCTTCGTTGCTAAAGCTATGGGGTGCGATTTTGAGGACGCGAACCGGGAGCTTGACTGTATGAAGCGAATCCCAATGCCACGAATCGAGAACTTCGTCGGACAGTACCAAGATAATTCCACGCTCGTCAACACAAGCCAGCCCACAATCTCCTTCACAAGACAAGTCGACAACAAAACAATCTTCACAGATGCCGGTTACATCACCCGCTACTCCACCGGCGACATCGCCCCAATACCTAAAATCTTCGGACATACTTCACGCGAAGCCTCTGCTCTCGTAGCCTATCCTTTGCACAACCTCACTGCTGGCCCTTACGAAGCAGCAGTCTATTCTCAAACGCTGAATACAGTCTGCCAAACACGCGAAATGTGCATCCTCCGAGCCCAAAACGGCCTTCGGACTTGGCGCTACGAGTGGGCGGGAAATTTCAGCAATATCTCCCCCGAATGGTGGTTGGGTGCGTATCATTATAGTGATTTGTATATGTTCTTTGGGACGTATCTCATTGCGCCTGGAGAGATTAGCGAGTTGGAAGCAAAGACGAGTGAGGTTATGCAGGGGTATTTGCTGGACTTTGTCAAAGATCCGACGTCTTTGACGGGCGTTGGATGGCCTGAGTATGATGTTCTGGGAGCGGATGGGGGTAAGGTGGCGAGGTTTGGGGCTGATGGGAAGGAGGTGCAGTTTGTTGATGGTGATGTGGTGGAGGGAGCTTGTTATTTGCCGAATGTGACGTTTGATATGAGTCCATGAGGTCGAACAGCAGTTCTCGGGCTTCATCGACAGTCGCTTCATGAGGCAGAGTTGAAGTGAATGGGTGCAGAACGATCAATTCACGATCCGCCTTCAATACGGTTTATTCGGTCTTGACACATCTTGGCTCACTGCAGTGTGTCGTGCTTCGCGTCCGGATGCTGGAGATACATACGACCCTAAAATGAAGGAACCAACTCCGTATATATAGGATTGATTCCGCAGGGCACTCAAAGTCCATCTATAATGCAACCCACTGGTGCCCTACTCTATTACCGAGATGTCCAGGCATAGCCCTGGACAATGCTGGACGATCTCAAGGCGAGACGTTGCAGTTGAATCTCTCTGACACGATCTTGGTCATAAATCTTATCAACATGTCAAGTCGACACCAGTGATTGAGGGTTTGAAGGAAGCTATATTATGAGCCTGCTCTAGGAACATTTCGTTCATTGTCCACACATAAGCGATTCCGTCGAACGAGACCAGACTCAATCTCAGCCTCTCCAACCACGACGATGCAATTGCACAGCCTTATGACCGGAACTGTTTTCCTCATGACGACAGCATACGGTCTAGAAGACGATGCACAAGACTCCAATAGACAGAAGCCTGGTGTACGCGGATCTCCCCCTCCGACCAATCTATCATTTCACTGACGTTCGTTAGCGACGCCTCGGCACCTGTGTAACGCCAGAGTACGACTATAAGGCCAAAGAACACCCTCACGGCTCCTGCGTCGACGTACACACCAAAGACTCGTTTCCTTGTCTAGGTGTAAGTCCACCCGCTTGACACTTATGTCTAAAGTGTCTGACTAAGTACTACTTTTAGCGTGCAAGTTGCTCCTATCTCTCGAATTCATGCACAATCAATGTGTATGAAGGACACGCTTATTGCACGTAGATCCTCAAACTATTGTGTTTCACAGAAAGGACTACATCCCAATGTCCACCCGATATTGCCTGAGCCGGAACTTTTTCCCTTCCGTATATCTTCATCACACATCGAAGCGGCGATGCCTGTCCGTTCGAAACAGTCACACTGTCATGGAGCATGCAGGGATATAGGTAGCAAGAGCAAGAACGAAGCACTACTTATCACAAGCACTGTTGCACACATCCAAGACGGAAAAGGGTACTGGACTCCTGCCTGTCTTTCGGAGAGGACGAACACATTCGACCGGCGAAACGTCTTCTCTTTCGAAAACATCTTCCGCTATCCTTCACTAGAGCTCACTCTATCATGATGAACCCTTCCACCATCCTCTCAATCCTCGCCACCCTTCTCCTCACAGGTCCGGTTCACGCCTACACCGTACGCCAAATCTCCCTTCACGGCTTCCGCTAACCCAAAAACCCCTAGAAACGTCCCGGATCCTGCCTCCCACCAGACATCGAGCCCGGCCGCGGCTTTGGAGTCTGCGTTGACCAGCATACCAAGGATCGGTCTCCATTCATTGGGGTGAGTTTCCGAGCGTTACCGCTGCTGTAAGGCTCAGTTGTGAGGCTGACGGGTGTATTGTGCAGAGAGCGGCATGTAGTGGGTATAATCTTTGCGTGATCAACGCGGATAAGGATATTGGGTACTGTCAGTAGGCAAGCAAGCAAGCAAGCTGTCTTTTGGTATCTGCCGGGCTGTCTGTTGTACACGCACACATATATCTGCTACGCCGGCCGCATCCTTCCTTCGCTTTTTCGATAATCATCGGCGACAAGCAAGCAATCAATTGCAATACCCTCTTCTCCTCTCTTCTAAACAAAAGCCTGCAACCCCGTAATCGCCCTCCCCAAAATCAAAGAATGAATATCACTCTGCCCCTCATACGTCTGCGTCACAAACAAATTACTCACATGCCTTCCAATATGATACTCATCACTCGCCGCATTCCCCCCAAAAATCTCCTGCAAATTCCTCGCCCCAATCAACGCCCGATCACAATTCTGCCTCTTAATCATAGAAATCATCTCCGGCGCAGCTTTTCCCTCATCCTTCAATCTACCCACCTGATACGCCGCCAGAATGCCATACGCCGCGTCCGTGGTGGCGTCGGCGAGTTTCTTTTGCACGAGTTGGTATTTCGCGATGGGGTTACCTTTGAATTGTTTCCGATCGAGGGCGTATTGTCGGGCACGGTCTATGCAGTCTTCGAGCGCGCCGATGACGCCCCAGGCTATGCCGTAGCGGGCACTGTTGAGGCAGGAGAAGGGACCGCGAAGGCCTTCGACTTCGGGGAACATCATTTCTTTGGGGACGGGGAGGTCTTCCATTTGTATCATTCCCGTGATGGAAGCTCGTAGGCCGTTTTTGTGTTTGAGAGGAGGGGTCTCGAGCGTTCCTGGAGGACATTGAGATCTTTCGATTGTGAAGCCGCGGATCTTGCCTGTTTCTTGGAGTTTGGCCCAGACGAGGAAGACGTCTGCGATGGGGGAGTTTGTTATCCAGGTTTTTGTGCCGGAGAGACTGTAGTAGCCTTCTTTGGTGGGATGGGGTTTCGCTACGGACTCCATACTTCCCGGGTCTGAGCCGTGATTGGGTTCTGTGAGGCCGAAACAACCCAGCATTTTGCCCTTGGCCATTTCGGGGAGGAATTTGTCTTTTTGTTCTTGGGTGCCGAATTCTTCAATTCCGCCCATTGCGAGGGAGGATTGAACGCTCATGCCAGATCGGTATCCAGAGTCCACCCTTTCAACTGCTCGTGTGATCAAACCGCTTGCTACTGAAGACACACCCGCACATCCATATCCCTTGATCGTTGCGCCTAGCAGGCCCAACTCTCCCATCTCTTCTAAGATCTTTCTATCGTAGTCTTCATTTCGGAATGCCTCTAGTACTCTCGGCAGCATGCGCTCTTGACAGTATGCCTCTGCGGTTTCCGATATCGCTAGCTCTTCCTCTGTGAAGTTCACAGCCGCGTTCAAGGGATCTCTCCAGTCAAAAACGGCGGGCGAATGGGCATATCGACGGCTGATCGTAGTGGGTTGGATGAATTGCCTTGCGGCGCGTGTGCTCACGCTCTTGAACATCTTAGTGAAGTGAGTGTTCTGAGCTTAGGCAGGGCAGTCTGAGGGTGTTGTGAGAGTGTGGAGATGGACAGGAAGAGGAAGGAGATCGACAAGAAAGAATTATACCTTCAATGGCAGGCTAATTTTTGCGTTCTTCGATGTTAGCAAGAAGTCAACGCGTAAATGTAGTTGAAGCTGTGGACCGAGAGCCGATGCAAGCCAGATGCCGAGGTCGGCTGAGTTCCCAATCAGGAAGGTTTTGGAGTCAATGGTCGATATATGCAACGGATGCGCCGGGTGCAGCGGTGACAATCATACGCGGTGTCTATCGGAGTGTTCGGTATGTTCATATGCGGCCGAGAGGTGACAAGAAAGGGAAGGGGATAGCAGGAAGTGATAGACCATTAGACAGAGTCAAGATGAATCAAACAGCAGTAGCATATTAGACGTTGCATTCTAAGCCAACAGGTACGAATCCTCACCAAGTCTGTACTATACAACATCAAAAGGCATAAGCATAGCGTAGCGTAGCTGACGAACCGCGCAGCTTTTCCTCTTCTTGTGCTGTTCTCCTCATCAATAGTAGCCCCTCCGATCTATAGTTCTATGTGCGTAGTGTCCCAAGACGCCTCATCAACCCTGTCCCGTTTATACATCCCAAGCTCTGTCTGATACTGATCACATTCCCCCAAAGTTCCCTCCTCCTAGAATCAATGTATAATTTCGAGGCTCAAACAATCCCGTACACTTTCTTGGCGACAACGTAGCAAATAACTCCGAATGCGGCCAAGCCGGCGGTGATGCAAAAGAACCAGGTCAAGTCGCCTTCGTATTCTTGTCCAGGCACCCAGACGTTCATACCCCACATACCTGTGATAATATTCATAGGCAACACAATCGTTCCCAGGACCGTCAATTTGCCCAGCACATCGGCGTTCTTTTCAGCGCGCTCGTTCATGCGAATGTTGATCTGGGCGACGTAGTTTCCATGCGCTCTGCTCAGCAAGCTGTTCAATATAGTCAGCAACACATTCTTGTCCCTTCTGATGGGCCCTAACGTACCTTTCATAATGCGAGAGATTTCCCGTCATGGTCACAATATGATCCTGGATATCTCCCAAATAGAGACCGATCTCACTTCTCGGCGCGACGTCCCATTGCTCGTTGCAGCGCTTCGCAAAGCCCTTGATGACATCGGCCTTATTGCCCAGAAGGCGATACAGACCCATGACTTTCTTTCGACATTCACCGACACGTCGCAACATGTCACCGCCGCTTTCGCCCATCGTTCTATCGCCTTCAGCTTTTATGTCACCCTGGTTCAATGATCTGGTTTCGCTGTCTCGTCTGTCTTTCTTGCCGCCTTGCGAGCTCTTTGGTCGAGGCTCCTTCTCCTGTTGTTGCTGCTTCTTCTTGCCCTCGGCCTCATCTGCTGCAGCAGTGTGCATGTACAAGATCTCTTCGTCAATCTCATCGACGTCTTCCTCAATCTTAGAGACTAGAGGAGCATACACGTCGGTAATGTCGTCGATGATGGCATAGCTGATCCAATCGGCACTGGGGCTCATGTAGTCGTTGAGCTGTCGGATGCGCCGTCTCACATTGGCAGGGTGGGGGCTCATTGAGTGATGGAAGCTGATAATGCCGTGCCTGAAAACAACGATGTACATGTTGATGGGCTCGAGATGGTCCTCGCTGTTGGTGTCTTGCTCGAATGTTCGGTAGTTGACAAAGTAGTATGAAGGGAACAGTTCAACCTTCTCGCGTGGCTCGTTCATCAAGATATCTTCGGAGGTAAGCTGATGAATCCCGAATGTCTTGCACAGGACTTTCATCTCTTCTTCTGTAGGCTCAAGCACATCGAGCCAGAAGGTAGGTCGTGGTCCATACCGCTTCTTAGAGGGCTTCGGGGTCGCATGGCCTGACACAGGCGCGGAGTCGACCGCTGCTGATGGGGCAATAGACGGCTCTCTGGTTGTTCTGCCCGTGTCTCCGGCTTGGCTCAAAGTGCTCACATGGTTCAACGCGCCGTCACTAGATGCTCGATGATGATGGGTCAAGCCTGGTCGTAAGAGGGGATTGTCGTTGTCCTCTCCTTCCTCATCACTGCTGTCGTCACTAAGTTCAGCAGGTTCAGGTAAGAAAAGCTCTTTGAACGTCATGCCGTCTTGAAGATCACTGATGGTTCGAGCGTGAATGGTCCCGTCCAGGTTTTCGTTGAAATACGTGAACCGGAATGGCTGCTCCTCTTCCTCCTTGTGCCACGCACTTGGGCGCGGTCGAAGACGTCCACCGATCATGACAGGCTCAGACATCTTCTTGGCACGAATGAGATCTGCATGCGTTCGCATCTCTTTCTCGTCCCTACTCCATTCTTCAAGAACTTCCAGATCAGGCCAACGCTTGTGTCGTCGGCGACGTGGTCTCGTGGAATCGTCCCTTCGAGACGGTCGTGGGGATTCTGTGCCGTGCTCTTCGTGCTCGTGCTCTGACTCCATTTCTCCAGGGAAGCAAACGTCCCGCTCGGCAAGATCGGCAATGGTGGCTCTCCGGCGCATGCTCAGGGGTGAGGCACTCGTAAAACGATCATCTGGATCGCCATCAACACTGATGACTGCCTCACGACCACGATCTGACATGCTCGATCCAAGCCCTCGAAGGAAGACATCATCCATATTCGGCGAGCCTGGCATCGAGGGTGGATTGTTGACATCGTAGTCGTCATCTTGCGGCGCGCTCCTAGCATGAGTTTGTATGGTATCCATCCCTCTTCTTGACGAGGCCCTTGATCCCCTCGAGCCATGGCGGGCTCTAAGGTTGGCAGCTTGACTCCCATAATTGCCACCGAATCCACTGTTATTGCGCGAAAGGTCCGGTTTGTGACGATTCTTATTCGTGAGCAATGGTGTTCGGTCGTTGGCGTTGTCCCGTTCGTCTTCCTCATCATCCTCGCTGATGGCAGCACCCTCGGCATGTGCCAAGCGCGATCTCGGAACACCAGATCTGTGTGCAGATGCATCTGATGAGCGATGTTGCTGTCGCACGAATGGCTGGGCCATCCGCGCAAAGCCCGACTTCATGGTCTCCCGTCGCGACCGCATTGGCGTGCGGTCGCGGTGATCCAGCAATGCCTCGCTCTCCAATGAAGTGTTGCTCTTGTTGGCAGCCTTTTGCAAGCGATAAAAGCTGTCCCTTTGCGAGGCATTCCTCGATGCCTCGAGCAGACTTGGTCGGTCGCCTGCATCGGTCGTGTCCTCGGTCGCTGCTTCTGAGGGCGCAATGAAGCTCTGGCGACGGACCTTCTTCTTAGCTTTCTTATTGCGCTTCTTTCTGGCATTCTTCGAGTCACTCGGTTTGGCGGAAGCTGACGCAGCATTCGAGGGATTTTGTTGCGCATTGCCTTCGGCGGCGGCAGAAGATCCCCCAGCTCTTGCTCGAATCTCGTTCCCAGCGGCTCCGGCCACTTCGCTCTGCGATGTCGATGCCATAGTGTACTCCTCCGGCGGGCCTGCCGCTCTCTATGATGGGTTATCGAGGTCTAATCGCCGACATGGAGTGTGTAGAAGGCGAGAGCGGAGTCCAGGAGAGAGGTCTTTGCCGCAGATGGGGTGGATGTTGGTGTCAATCTTGCAATCCACCCGCGGTGAACTTTCTTGACACAGGTGGCGTCGGCAGAGTGTCTCGATCCTTCCGAAGGCCAAGGCCAAGACGGCTGGTATCCTCTTCTGCAATGAACAAAGGCGACGATTTTGCTAAACAACAACTGCGTTCAGACAAAGACCATCACAAGGGACTGATCCTCCAAGTGACTCCTCCACACAATGCCTGCAAAGTGAGGTGAGGAGAGCAGTGTGGCGGCCGGATGGAGAAAGTGAGCACACGACCACTCCAGCTGCTGAAAACCTTGAGCGCAGGCGGCGCATCGCAAAACGTGGATACCCGGGCCACCATTCGGTATCGTGCAGCATTGGCGCGCTCTCTGTTCGGTCAGAGTGACGCGAACGCTGACCTCTGCTCATCTCCATGCCGAATGGTGAACGTCCGCGGACACGGACAGATAGCAGACAGCGGTACTCAATCAGTCAATCCGAACGGCAGCTCGAGGATGGTGTGCACACCACTATCAGCTGCGATAGGAACAGGCACATCTGACAGCACAGCAACCCCTCATCTGCACCTCCAAAGTGCTGACTGCCGTAGTCGGGTGCGGAGACCGTTCGAGATTCCATAGGCGATACGTACGATACATGAAGAAGAGCTGAGAGAGATGGACGTACCACAGTTCATGAAGGTTGAGGGAAAGAGGACTTCTCATCAGCGGACACAGCTCCGAGGTGATCGCATGAGCAAAATCGTAGACACTGCTTGCGCCCGCAATACAACCCCTACTCTCCCAGCGTTTCATTTGTGCTGGACATACCGAGCGCTGTGGACCGGGTTCAATTGTTCCATAAGCAAGGAGATCACGTTGAATGTCCAGTACGCCCCCTAACTACTGCTACCTTTTATCCATCGTGGGAATACATGGAGCATAGACCGCGTCTAGATAGGGCGCAACGGATTGGATCGCAAGACGCGCAAGGCGCAAATTCCAGCGCACGCTTTATCGTTTGGCCCTTCGGAAGAAAAGTTGTGCTCGCTAAAGGTTGTGGACCATCGTCAGAAAGCCTCTCAAGACGATTACTCCCGGCAACCGCTCTTCTCACACCTCGTCCCTTCATATCTCCTTGCCGACCCTCTCGTCTGGCCTTCCTCTATATCTCCTTGCTCACCACTCGAACTGCCTCATTAAAACATTCACCCCCTCATCCTCCCACCCAACCCCATCCCCCTAACCCCCTCCCCAACCGCCCGATAAAAATACCTCGTCTGCACATCCACCCTCGCCTTCTTTCCCATCTCCATCCCCGTCAATTCCTCCAATGCCTCCCTCTCTCCCACACTGAGCGGCTCATGCGGAGCCCTCTTTTTCGCCGTGATCAGGACATGGACGTCTGATAACCGCCGACCATTGTCGAGAGATTTGACAAGCCCTGCAAGGCGAGAGCGGAGCTGAGAGGTACCCGAGGGTGAGGAGGGGAGGTAAATGTTGACTTGGATGTATCGAAGGCGTTGCATGAGGGAAGGGTAGGACCAAGGGAGGGAAGGGGTGATTGCTGACGCGAAAGGAGATGTGATAGAAGGATACGTCGAAGGATCTGACCGGGATGTATGTTCAACATCTATGACCCAAAGAAAGTCGTTTGTCTGTACGCGGAATCGTAAGCATTTCGTCCGCAGTGTGATTTGATATCATGAAAGGAGTGGCGATACTTCGTAGAAAGCCTGCAATGCTTCATCCCTCAGACTCCGACATACACGAAAGAGCGGCTGTTCGAATACTTCGAGGCCTGCCCAGACTGGGTGTTGGAGTTCAATTGTGCCTTTCTGCTTTAATGTAAGTTGTAAGATGCGTTGTCGGAGTTCGTAAGGTAGTCCGAGAAGTGTCGGCTCAGATATGGAAGTGCTCTGGCTTAGGAGGCGAACTCCCGTTTCCTCGAGATCTTGATTTTCGGACATCATTCATCCAGGTCGTGTATCACTTCGACTTTCTTGACGACCGATCTTCAATGGTGGCGATGTTTCTTGCAGATTGCTGCTGATATGGATTAATGAGATCCTTCCTTCCCTCCTAGGCATCGACTGTCGATCCTCGGGTGGATCTCGTCGCCCCGACAACCAAAGACTTACTGCATTAGGAAACAACAAAAACATAAGTGAATAGTTTCGACCTTCATGCCTACCTCGTCGTCTTGCACTTACGTCGGGTTCTGAAGGACGCTCGCGGGATCTGGCACATCAATCGTCGAAAGCGTCGTGTTCAGCAAATGTATCGAGAGGAGCAGTCACCGGCTCATCCCAGTCATTGTCCGCCGGGTCGCCATTGAATACGGACGAGTATCTGGACGAAGGCCGGCATTGAGCTATCGGAGAAGTGTCAGGTCCGAAGAGGTTCGGACTTGGCGAGGCCGCTTCTGGGTTACCATGACGGTCACAAGAGGGTCGCAAGAACTGGGCAAGCACATTCTGGTCCCTGATGAGGATATCGCCGGGCGCCATCAGGTATCTGGACACGACACAACCGAGGGAAGTCGAAGTCGGTGATCCAGCTAAGGAGAGTACCAGGCGGAATGAGAAATGCGAAGCTGAGCGTCTCTTCGCAGCTGAGAAGGTGGACATCAGCTTCGCGCGCACCTCTGCCATTACTCTGCCGCCTTGAGCTCATCTCCTACCATTCGGGAGAATATCTCTTATCGGACACGGAGACGAGCTGCTGCGGCAAATCGAAAACGTCCACGCCCGCCGTTTGAGGGATCAATGTGGAAGCCTTGTTTGACATATTCGGCGAATTCTTTATGCCATGGATGCCATGCCAAGTATCGGATGTTTCAGGGAGGCCAATTCCATGGCAATGGCAATTGCGCAAAACGGCTTCGACACCCACGAGGTCAGAACTGGCGTTCCACACGGGTTTGGGCCTTCTACCGGCGGAGGAGCCGAGTCGAAAGAACACAAAAATTCTTGATTATCAATTGAAGAGCAAGTCAGCTTGGTCGCTTCATTGCCTAGGCCACGCGTTAGCACAGCTTGTGTTGCGCAGGAGATAGGAGCACGCGACGCGTCCTCTGACATAACACGAGGGATGTCGCGATGTTCAACTACCGTGCGACGAGCACCGGCCACAGTGAGTCTTCTGCTTGCAGTCTGTGCCCGCTGACGATCGCGTGGTATGCCGCATTAATGTCTATTCTTGATGAGAACAAGTCGAGCTCTGTACGCGATCCAAGCGGTGTAAGGATGGCTGCAACAGCAAGCGATTGCAGTTTCAAGGTCAAGCTGCGGGTGAGGAGGCAATGCAAGATATGAAGTTGGCTTGATGAGGCACACAGCGGTGAACACGATCATCCGTCAGCTCAGAGGTCGTGTCTGAGCCCTGCATCTCAATTCCGATACATGTCGTCAATTGAGAACCCTGACAATACTGATTTCCACCCCACGGTCATGCATGCGCGAAGGGAGGCTGCATAATGGCGGGCGAATGGGCAAGACTCCTTCGTACTTTTCCAGACAATGGCTGAGTAGTGGTCGATCGTATGCGGCAGTCCTTTGTCGTTTTCTCGGTACTGCGCCTGCGAACTCCCTTTCGTAGTGAGCAACATTTGCATTCAATAAATAACTGCAGTGACCAATGGGATGCGGACCATTTTGAGTCCAGGATTGCTTTTTGTGAGAAGGACTGCCAGTGAACTCTAACCGGGCAGACCGTTGATCTCAGCCAGAGGATTCGAGCCTAAAAACGACATTCCCAGAAGCCGGGGAGACAGAGCCGGGCGGGTTCGAGGATTTGGAACGAAGCTGAGGTAGAAGGCTTGGAGGCTTCCGCTAGAGCAGCCTTCTGCATCTCAAGAAAATAGACAATCGTAGTCTGCTATACTCCGCGGCTGTTGTTAGCAGTCCGCTCTGTAGGAAGTCTCCGCCATCGTTAGACTATTGTCTATCACATGAGCGCTCGGCTACACCTAACCGGACATTGATGGTTGTACTGCAATCAGCCTGAGATTGCACAAGAGATGAGCTCGCTCGTGCTCAACAAAAGCAGGCATGATGGCCTGGCCTGCCTTGCATTGATCAATTGTATGGGCCTGTCACCGCGTGTGAGCGGTGGAAGGCTTGTCCTTGTTAGGTCGTCGAACCATTGTAAGAAGGTACCTTGGTACATGTCGTGTATCAATTGTCTCGGTACTTCCACGAGACGGAGGAATGCGCAAAGTGTCTTGCGCGCGCGAGCAACGCCAGCCATTGACGCTCGCGCAGACGCCGCAGATGCGACCTCTGGCTTCATGTTCCACGGCGTCATCGGTATCGACTGGCAAGGGACTGAGTTGAGGCCGCGGGCTGCAGTGCACCAAGCGCATTTTCGTCATGGGAGGTCTGTTCTCATTTCATCGATTGCACCGTTCCGGACGCTGATGCCGGGTAAGGCATAGCCGGATCGACCGGTCGGTTAACCATCACAGTGTTGGGTGAAGTTAGCCGTGAACGTTGCTAGTCTGTTCGTTGACAGCGGTCAGGCCACGAGATGAGAAGGGTCTTTGGCCATTTCCCAGCCCCCGTATTTTTGGGACCTGGCGGCGGCATGGATGCTGACGAGCCCGTTCGATTGCGAAGATCCTCCGCCGCCTCCCTTCTGTCGCAACGCCTGAAAGTCGGGAGCGCGCATTCAAGGGCGCAAATGGCGCTGTCGCAGGAGAGAGCGGCGCACAATTGACCCTGCATCACCGCTCATCAGTGGGCGTGCGGTCTCAAGGCCGTGGCCGTGGCCAGTTAAGTTGGAGGTGTATGCACGAGTAGACTGTTATCCAATGAGGTTAGGAGCAAAAGCTTCGACGGAATCGACGCGTCCGCAACGCGTCTATTTCGCGTTCCGCTTCGACCATCGTGATCATCATCGCGATGCTTGTACTGTAGGCCCATGTGAGCTTCTGCGGATCCAGCGGCTATGCGCAACGTGGGTGCTCTAAAAGCAATCGGTGGTGTAGAGCGCATCGTCGCGGCTGGCTACTGCACAGTCAAAGCGCCGTCCATGAAGGTGTGGAAGTGTGTCGCTGTTTTGAGCGGCGCGTGCATCGTCCGTCTCTGCAGAGAGTGGAGGCCAGCACCAGAGTAACCAGGGTTCTAGCATCCCCTGCACTCGCAGAGTGAGCCAGAGCCCGGCGAAGGTGTGCAGCAGAAGCGCAGGTTGGCGACAGCACGTCGTCCAAAGCGGCCGCTGGCCGCCCACCGCCCAACCGCTGCAGTGGTTCCAGACAGCAGCGCTCGTTCTCTCTTCCGCCGTTCTCAGCCCGCTGCTGTAACACGCCAGACGAACCGACGTGACCTTGACGGACCTGCGTGGCCCGCTGTCGCTGCCGTGCACTTGAGACCACGACACCCTCATCCCGCGAACTCAATCGGAGAGCCATAATTACAGCTCCATACGAGTCGCAGCGTCGACAGAAACAAGCAAGCAGGATCCAGCGTGTGACGTGGTAGCAGGTTGGCGGTTTCTCGATCACTGCGATTCGAATCACCCGACGGGAGCAGGCCCAAGTCAAAGTGCGAGAACCGTGCGCCCCTACCTAGTCAACCTAGCTTGCTAGCCTAGGTTTGGACTAGAGTCTAGTAGCCTCGCGCCAGTCGTTCTTTCCCGGCCCTCACCTTCCGCTCCTCGACGTCCGCTTCCTGCGCACCATTTCGAACACCGCACTGCCCAATACCGTCCTTCTACCTGCAACGACTACAGACCGCGCATACAGACAGACACCTACGTACAGCTTCGCAGTGGACCCATCGCACCTGCGCATACCCTCCGCGACATGAGCGCCACCTAGGAACGCGCCTGCGTCTTAGCCGCCGCCGCGACAACGAACAGCGCATTTGCCAGCAACCCGTTTACAGACCCACACCGCACGTCGCACCCGACCCAGCACCACCCCCATACACCACCACAATACAAACGACTTTTCTATTGTAAACACCAGACGCGACCCTGCCATGGCGCCAATGCGCCCGCCGCTCTCCATCGCCCTCCCCGCCAACCTCGACTTCCAGATCTACTCCGACGACATGCCCAAGACACCAGAGGCACAGCGCGACGAGGCCCAGTCAGCGATAGAGCCGCCGCCTCCGCCTCGTCCTCAGCCGTTCAAAGTCAAGAGAAAGCGACCCAGCGCACCCTTTCAGGAGCCCATCATGCTCGACACCGCCATCATTCCGACCATTGAGATGTCAGAAGTCCCGACCCAGATCTCCAGTCCAACTCTGCAGCCTACCTCAGCGCATCTTCTGTCCCCAGTTCCATTGTCTGCATCGCTTCCACGCTCCATCACTCCCCCACGAACGCCAGCACCAAAGATGTGCTCCACCTTCAGCCAGCTTGAGAGTCCAGCCGACGAATGGGATCTGATCAACAACACGAAGCCAGCATTTCAGCGCGCGAACTCTGTGTGCTCTTCTTTTTCCGACTCCTCTGTTTCGTCCTGCGGTAGCTCTGCTTTCTCGTTGCCTAATGGAGGCTACGACAGCCCGCAGTCCGAAGCCACAGACCCCTTCATGGACGAGGACTTGACTAAGCATGATACGCTCATGCAGTCTCCTAACCTCCAGGCCGACTTACCGCAGAGTAAGCGAATCAAGACCCGCCGCGATATCAAGTGGACGCAGCAAATGGACGACCACCTGTGGATTACGTTCATGGCTTACCTCTCCGATCCGACCCTTACTCCATTCAAGATGCTGCCTGGAAGCACCCCACCAATGGGCGTGTGCGATCAAGTCGCCACCAAGGCCAAACGCACATGGCGTCCACGAAAGACTGCTCCAGTCACTCCAGGCTCCATTGACGCACTCATTGAATTCGAGAGCCGACAGCAACGCGAAGGCTCGCCAGATACGATCCGGCCAAGCTCGTTTCAGACGACACAGGTCAAGTGGCCAAAGGTCGCAGCGACTCGACGCCGTCTACGTGAGCTGTGTGTGCGTCGGCCATCTATCTCGGCACACTACCAGCGCATGCTCCGCACCCGTAGTCCGTCTCCCTTTGAGACATCTAGCCCTGCGAGCCATCAATCAGCAGAGCCGTCATCATCATTCAGTGGATATGAGATGACAAAGACGTTGATCACGGCTACCGCGCCATCGATGCAGCCGAACAGCGTGCTGGCCCAGCTTGCCAGCGACGAGCTACCACAGCCACCTCCAGCGCCAAAGCAGTCTCGACCATGGAGGCCAGATGGCTGGTTCGACCGCATCCCTCGTTCAAAGGCACACCAGAAGAGCCAATCACTGCAGTCTGAGCTGAGGATCCATGTGGAGGACGTCGACAAGGCAGCAGACTCATTTGCATCTCCATTCGACGCCGACGCAGGCCCTAGCCGCAGTCAACTTTTGCACAGCATGGCCACGACGAAGTCTTTGGGTCGCACTGAGTTCAACGGTCGGTCGTTGGACTCTCCTTTCGACTTCAAGGTCGGTGCCCCTACGGACCGTCGATCCCGCAAGCGTCGATTCCGATCTGACGAGGAGAAGCCGCGGCGGCCACCTTTGGAGGATGTCTTTGGCCCACCCATCCAGCAGCCCAACATTGTGCGTAACCGTGGCTTCAGCGTTGGCGCTGTTCGTGCGACGGACAACCTGGCGAGGCTCTTCACGCCACCAGCCGTCAGTGCGGATCAGGATATGCCGGATGCGTCGAGCATGGCTGAAGATTACCCAATTGGGAGCCGATCAGCCCCGCGACGCCTTGCAGAACCCGTGCCACGTCTTGGCTCTCCCTTCATTGAGACGCCACCTCCAAGTCGGCAGCACAATACCTTTCCTCGCAGCAGCCTGCTTCCAACAGTGGCCAACCAGGATCCGTTCCACCAGCGTTTGATGGAGATTGCCCAGCAACAGACAAACATGCCCACCGGATCTTAGGACACCTACAGCATCTCATTAGCATTGCATCAGCGTGGCGTATTGGGCGGACGACAGCATCCTCAGCATCAAGTGTACTTTGGGTCCACTACCACTTGCATCGACAGCCGACAACGAAGTCTGGCTCATGACGAAACGATATTACGACCACATCCGGCCTCATCATTGGCCATACCAGGAGTGGAGCAACGGCAATGTGCAACATCTTCTCTTCTCGACCACATGCATCCTCTTGGTGTTCGGCAACACGATGCCTTAGCTTGGCATCTAGATGCTTTTTCTCTTCTTCGACTTCCTTCTTTTGTGCTTTGTTTTGGAAAATTGATCAAAATCTTCTCGCGAAGGTCTCATCGGCGGTGGATATGTCGGAGGGTAGGATGCCGGATCTATGTTGTTGGTCAAAAGACGAGATGGATGTTGGTGTACCTTCTCTGGGATGATATGCCACTGCGGTGGAAGGTACATATAGAAGATCTCTTTCTTGTTTCGGGATGTATGTAGTTGCTTGGTTTTCTTGGGATCTCTTTTGTAACGTGGTGGGCATGATCGACGAAATGATGAGACGAGAATCTGCGGACCAACGAAAAATATGCGGCGTTTTGGGAGTCTTGTCGTTCGAAGAGAGTGGCCGGCATGCATGAACGGGATGAGCTTGGGAGGAGGATCAGGCGAGCGACGTTCGAGTAGGAAGGAGTACTCTCCCAAATGGCAGAGCTTTGACACGTTCTGAATCTTCCCTGTCTGTCTCTCAGATGATCAGTTGATGTGAGCTGAACGAAGTAACGAGGAAGTAATTGGCCGTCCAAGAACCTTATTCAGTAGCGGAAGGTTGTAATGTGGTGGTGCTGGTGTGCCTCGCGTCTTGTTTCTTTGATAGAAGTTCCTTTGCTCCCGTTTTGCTTGGCTTCCCAGACGTGCCGTCGGCTCCGTCCGCTGCACGCGCTTTCCGACGAACCACACCCAACCAGAAGACAAATCTTAACGTCACCTTAATTCCACCTTCCCTACTTGCCACGGTTCTGCCACGGCGAAAGTAGCATCAAAACAGCCACGACCCCACGCGACATCACGCGTCGGCATCAGCAGCATCAGCAGCATCAGCACCAGCAAGGAGAGGCTGTCTGGGAGAACACTCAACATGACGGACGTGAAGAGTACTGCCGATCTTTTGGACCTTCCACCTAACCTTCGCATCATCTCACTCAATTGCTGGGGCCTCAAATTCCTCTCTAAATACCGACACGAACGCCTCGTAGAAATCGGCCGGCAGATTGCGCAGGCGTCACCGACACCACACATCGTCGGATTGCAAGAATGCTGGACGCAACAAGATTTCCTCGCCATCCGCGAACTGACAAAAGACATTCTTCCCTATGGCAAATTCTACTGGTCCGGCATCTTCGGCGGCGGACTCGCCATTCTCTCCAAATGGCCCATCGAAGAAAGCTCCATGTACCAGTATCCACTGAACGGCCGACCAGCAGCTTTTTATCGAGGAGATTGGTTCGTGGGGAAAGGAGTAGCGAGCGCGAGGATTAGGTTTGGGAAAGGAGAAAAAGATGTTGTGGAAGTGTTCTGTACGCATCTTCATGCGCCGTATGAGAAGGAGCCGAATGATAGTTATATCTGTCATCGCACGGCGCAGGCATGGGAGATTGCGAAGATGATGAGACATGGAGTGGAAAGGGGGCATTTGGTTGTGGGTTTGGGGGATTTTAATATGGTGCCGATGAGTTTGGCGCATCAGTTGATTGAGGCGCATGGGTGTGTGAAGGATGTGTGGAGGATCGTGAAACCGGACTCGGCGTTGGGGAGTGCGGAGAATGAGGCGGAGAAGGCGAGAGGGAGGAAAATCCCTACTGCGAGGGAGTGTTTGGAGGAGCATGGCACGACCTGTGATTCGAAGTTTAATACGTGGAGATGGAGCCAGAATATGCGTAAGGACCTCGAGAGGGGTAAGGACTCTCTCGTGGACCCGGAAACGGAAGATATGAAGGCCAAGAGGCTGGATTATATCTTCTTCGCTGATAATCGAGAGCAGACGGGCATGGAGTGGAATGTGGAGAGTGTGGAGGTGGGTATGACTATGAGGCATCCGACTTTGAAGTGCTCGCTCAGTGACCACTTCTCGATTGAAACGACACTGGTTCGACGAGAGACGACTCCTGCGCGGACTGCTGTTCGAAGGAGTGTGCATCACCTGCCGGTGCAGACGTACGAACTCATACAAGCTATGATCGCCAAGTACGACATCCGCGAGCGGTATCAACGCAAGCTTCGAATCGGTCACTTCTTCTTTCAACTTGCCATATCCGTTGGCTGCTTGATTGGAGTCTGGTGGTCGCCTCGGAACTATGTCTCTTTCATACTGATGTTCATCAGCACCTTGGGTCTCAGCGTGGGAGTCGTTGATGGGCTGATGGGTTTCCTGTTCGTTGGAAGTGAGCTGAGAGCGCTGCGGGAGTTCAGATATGAGATCGACACAGCTCTCGCTCAGGCCAAAGCGATACCTGCAGCAGGAGGGCGTAGCGGAAGTACACAGCAACAGGTCCTTACAGAGGAAGTCCAGAATCGAGGGGACGTAGAGGCGGAGGGCTTGACAGAGGAGCTGCATAGACGGCATGGGAGCAAGCCATCTTGAACATGGCAACATCACGACACCAGATATACGAACAACGAAGCACACGACAACATCAGGCATAGCTCTGTACTACATTGCACTACAAAGTATACACAAACTCCGGATTCTCCCGATCCGTCAAATCCAACCACTCCTGATTCTCCAACTTCTCATACCCAGGCTGTGCCCTCACCTTCGCCTTCTTGCTGTTCTGACTCCTACACCAGACATAGATGAACAACAGAATGAACAAACAAACCCCCCAACAAACAATAATCGTAATCTCCCCCGGCACATACCTAGGCGCATCCTTCGGCCTAAAAGTCTGCGGCCTGAAAAGCAAGTCAGCATCTTTTCAGTGATAGCCTCAACTGAGTCCTCTTACCCAATAATATTCCCCACACAATACGCAATCAAATACATCGCCGCCGTCGTAGTTTTCTTCGTATACCCCGCCACATTCGTGGATATCAAAGACAGGAAACACACAAACGGCGTAGGCGAAGCTTGCGTTAGGTAGTAACCTGCTAGACGGCCTTTGTTGTTTTCGAGGGGTAGGCCGACTATGAGGCACATTCCGAGGATGGCGAGGATGAGGCCGGATGTTGAAACTAGGATGCGGTTGCGCAGGCGGTCGCCTAGGAAGCCGCAGGCTATTAGGGCGACGACTTCGACGGCGCCGCCGGGGGTGCCGTAGAGGAGGGATTGTTGGGATGTGTAGCCGAAAGAGGTGATTAGTTGGGAGAAGAAGTTTGTTATGCCGCCTGGAGAGAACAGTCAGTTATGGGTTTGGCGGGGAAGGGGAGGAATGGACATACCATTTGGAATATCGGCGATGAGGGCGTAGAGTACGAATGCCCAGACCATGGGGTCCGTCAGGGCTTCCCAGAATTGGTACATTTTGAAATGTTTGTTTCCGACACCTTGCTGGTTGATTCGAATGCGTTCCAAAGCGAGTATCCTATCCTCTTTCTTCAGCCATCTGGCGTTGAGCTGATTATCCGGGACCGTGAAGAAGAACACGATTCCCACGGCTGCCGTCACCAATCCAGTCGCCAGGAAGAGAATCTGCCAACCCGCGAGGCTCGTAGGATGTCTGTCTGTGCCCACTGCAATCCCGTATGCCACCACGCCACCCACGATCTGCGCGATTCCATTGAACGAGAACCAAATTCCTACTCTCAGGCCTTGCTCGGCTTTGGTGTACCATTGGCTCGTCAGAAGCGCGAAGCCAGGCGTGACTGCACTCTCAGTAACGCCAAGGAAGAATCGAATCGCCACAGCGCCCCCAAAGTCTTTGGCTGCAGCAAAGCAGGCGAGAACTAAGCCCCAGAGGATGATGCATGAGGCCGAGTACTTTCCGAGAGGAAGTCTCTGCATCAGGCGGTTTGTGGGATACTCCCAGGCGAGATAGCCGAAGTAGAACATGCTACCGAGCCATTGATAATTGTCTCCTTTCAGATTCAGGTCGTCTCTGAGACCCATGATGCTGGCGTATGAGAGGGTCGTTTTATCGAGGTACTGAAGCCCATAGATCACGCACATGATGGGCATCAGATTCCAGTCGATGCGGCGGAGGAGGCGTTTGTTTGTCGCTTCATCGATATGTATGACTTCTCCCTGGTGGCCTTCGAAGGCTTTCATCGCCTCGTCCGCATCGTGAGAGTGCTTGATGATGTTTTGAGGGACGCTGCCATTTCTGATGGCGTCTGCGAGCGGTGCGGGTATGGACTTCTCGACCTCGGGGTCAAGAGGGTAGGTGTGGCCATTTTGCTTGTCTTCTGGCGTCGGGATGGAGTAAGAACGCTTCTCGTCGTCTGCGGTGGCGGACATGGTGAAGACTAGAGCTCTTGCAGAAGAGCAGAGAGAAAGACGAAGACAGTAGGAAAGAGATGAAGTTACTAGAAGAATAGGTAGATAGTATACTTCCCGCTCCCTCCACGTCGATCAATCCTTCTTCTGATAAGAGGAGAAAGATCCAAGCGCGATTCCTGTGTAGTAACCGCGTGTCATTCTGCCGCCAGACAGCGCGTGGTATACACGCGGTTGCATCGCATGGCATCAATGGTGCATGACGTCTCGGGCTGTTCTTTGGGTAACGTGGTGCGATAGGCGAAGGATTGGCCGTGAATGGAAGGTCGCAATTCAGCCGGAGGGGTGCGGCCAGGATGGTGGAGAGCTTGCCCACGCTTGAGTCGCCTTGAGTGAAGGCTTCGGCTGCCGTCTTCATCTTGGCGATAGGGACAATACCGGCTCTCGGTTTGCGCGCCAAGGGAGGTCGATAGGAGATACACTTTGATGATATTGTTTGTAGTCAGATCGATAGAATTGGAGTAAATGGAAGGAGTCTCAACGTGAGATGCCAAGATCACGCGTTTGCTGAGTCAGCATGGGCTCTGGGTTCCAAGTTTCAACTCCTTTGCCCGACTGTCCGAACGACCACACTTCGATTTACCCATCTCAGCGCGATACTATGAGTCGAGAGAGGCGATCGTCCCCTGGGACGAAGAACCGAAGCGATCTCTGTGAACGGAGGTACGCAAGATCGCGGACGAGCGTGCCAATGAGGCTCACGTTGCTCAACATGAGCACTCGCGGCATTGGTCTTCCGAGAGGCATAAACACTTGAACTTCCTGTCGACAAGCAAGATGCACCAGCGCACCAATTCTATCTTGCAGATAGAGTATTGGCTATGATCACTTCAACGACATTGTGAGTCTTCGTGAGCTCAGGGTGTCTTGCAAAATATGGAACAGAGGCAGTGCTGTCTTTGACCCTGCTGTGCAACCAAGGGCGAAGCTGAGAGGCTTGAGTGGGTTGGTCCTCAGTGAGATGCCTTTCATATCCTGTTTCACTGCACACGGCGCTTGCTCATCTCACTAGCCTTGCTTAATACCTCTTCTTTGTCGCAAGATTCTCATCGACTCTTCGAATGGCGAACACCGATGTGGACAATGATTGGGATTACGCAAGTGATGCATCGTCTTTGGGGCTCGACGAACTTATTGAAGACACCACAGCGCACGCGCCGGTGACTTACTCGGTCTCATTGCCTCCGAGCGCGGTTTCAGCTCAATACAGTCACCTAGACACGAGGTTCAACGAAGTCAGGCTGTTGGAGATCTTACCTGGCAGCACACAGCAGCGCATACGTTGCCTCGTTGCAACCTGGGCTTTAGAGGCGACACCCGCGTACACTGCATTGTCTTATGTATGGGGGCCGGTCGAGACTCCCAGCGCCATCAAGGTGAATGGCATCCGAACACCTATACGCCAGAATCTATTTGACTTCTTTAGTGAGATGGTTGCTCAGAAGAGATACTCAGGGCAACTATTCTGGATCGACGCCCTTTGTATCAATCAGGAGGACACCAAGGAAAGGACACATCAGGTGTCCATGATGGCTTCGATCTATCGTGGAGCCGAATTCGTACTCGCGTGGCTTGGAAAACACGACCAAGACACCCAAGTCGCCATGAAGGTCCTGATGGATTTCGAACGAATGAATGTTGGCTCGGAAGATGGACCAGGACGATCCATTAGAAGAGGAGCATACTCACCAGGTTCTGCATTCAAAGCCATATGTGCACGCCCTTACTGGTCACGAGTTTGGGTGCTTCAAGAGCTGAGTTTGTCCTCACATGTTCAGATAGTGTGCGGGTCAGATGCCGTCCGCTGGCAGACTTCTGTGAACTTTGGCGACATAATGCAAACGCCATCGCGAGAGGGCGCTGGAGCTATGCTACACAGCATCACAGTGGCGCGATCAGGCAAAAGTCTCATCCGGCTGATGGAAGCGTGCCAGCATCTGCGCTGCACAGAACCAAGAGACAAAGTTTTCGCATTGCTGGGCATTGTCGGCGACGAATACCAACAAATACGACCTGAATACACCCAGGACCGCTTGGAGCTTTTGCACCGTGTTCTCCATGCCGAGTATTCGATTTCCCAGCCAAGCTCGCTCGCAGGGGTCGATCAGGACCGCCGCTGCCTTCTGAGGGCTCTGGAAATTCCAGAGAAGACAGACGTCAGTTCGTCTCCCCGGGAATACTCGCTGTACTCAGATTCTTGGCTCTGCAATCGTGAACGGCCAGTCGTGTCAGATGAGAACTCGATGGTTGCCTGCCTGCAGTGGGCCGTTGATAAGCAAATGCCGGGAGTGATGCACCTGTGGAAACATACCTATAGTGACAGGGAAGCCGCCAGATTTTTTTGCAACTCCGCTGAGAGAGGAGACGTTGCGTGTATGCGGCTTATGTTGGAGCTGAAAGCTGTTACCATGAACGACAATATTGAGACCGGGACCATCGATTTCGATTGCGGCCCATATGAAAGATCGAGTCACGCAACGATTTCAGATGCTGCTCTGCGCTCTGCCGTAAAGGGAAGGAGTCTGTCTGCTATGAGGTTCATCTTGGACAGCTCAGTCGCGAAGTCATGGGGATGTATTCGCACTGACTTGCATCCTCTACTAGAGGCAGCAGTCTCAGACGACAGTGCAAGAGCAGCGACATATTTCTTAAGAACGGACGTGGCGGCTGTGAATGCTGAAGAGTCGTACGAATCGACATCTCTACAAGTTGCTGCTGAGCAGGGCTTCAGAGCAGGGCTTGAAATTATGTTCGCATATCAGCGTATGAAGTCGGGCTTTCGAATAAGAAGAGCACTTCTCAGGGCCATTCGACCGGAAATGAAGGTTGCCGGGCTCATGTTGAGGACCGAGTCTGTAGAATCGAACACAATAGACGGTTCACAGGTGACGCCTTTGCATAATGCCAGCGAAATGGGGTTTCTAGAGATGGGAGCACCGCTGATCGAAATCGAAATTGTTACCCTGAAGCCAAAGACCGACAATGGATGTTACACTCTGCGATTCAGCGGAAGCACTTGGATGTGGTCCGTTTATCACTGCACTCGCCCAAGGTTCCGAAGGAAGTCCACGACAAACTTGCGCATTACGCCGCGAATCTGAATGAATCCAGCACCTGAGCATGTAAGATGTACCAAAAGCTCACAACTTGTACTTCAGCAAAAAGGCGTGGCCGGGAGTGTTCAAGGTAACAGGGGACGCATTGCGTTGCACAGGCGCACTCGCGTGACACCAGAAACGAGCACGGACGGTCTCCATTGCACTACGCTGCTATGTACCTCCGCATGTTATCCGTCCTACTAAGCACTGCCTGTGCTGATAGATCAATGTGAGATTGTTTTGGTGCGGAGTGAGTTGAATAAAAGGGTGCTCTGGTCATATTTACAACTAGTTCTGCCGGTCCTGTATAATAAGTAGTATGTCACCTTTGTAAATGCATGCATCTCATATCATACCATTGCTGGCATCTGCAAAATCTCTTCATCCCATTCCATCCCAAATCCCTATCCGAAGCTTGCCAATGAGCCCTTGGGTATCGCAGATAGAAGAAGAAGAAACATCTCCACTACACAGAAAAGTAGTAGTAGAAGATTCGTGTCATAGATATCGTAGCCGCCCGCTTTAATACCTCAACCTCCACCCCAAATGCGGCGTCATCAAATATCGTAAATTCGCATCCTCAGGATGCTGCACAAGAGAAAATTCTCTCACATGCCGTGAAGCTTCATAGTATTGCACTTCTCTTATACTCTGTAAATCTTGGTCGGTTAGTCATTCCTTCTCGAGCGCCAAACTCCTCGCCTGGATCTCACTATCCTCCAAAGCCGCGATCCAGAGACATCGACTGAGTGCCTCCGGTTCCGGGGAGAAGGTGTATTTGGAGCTGGCCTCGATGAGGCGAAGCAGATTCTTGACGATGGTTGCTGCCGTTTGGTATCGTTCGAAGTTGACGAGGGGTTCTTTGTCTTTGCCGCTGGCGAAGCCGGTGGCGTTGGGTGGGTCGATGCGGGCGGATTTGAGGGCGTTGAACATCAGGTCGTGGGTGTAGAGGCCGATGAAAGGGATGATGCCGTTGCCGGGCATGGCGGTTTCCATCTCTGCGCGGAGGGTGTGGAAGTTTCGCAGCGGGCGACAGAGCTGCTCTAGCTGTTCGAGCATGTGCTTCTCTCGCAAGGCGACGAGAGACCAGGTCATGTGGAGACGGGAGATCTCGTTGGAAAGCAATGCCAGCGTAATCTGATAGAGCGAAGCGTAGTTCCGCAGGCGGTGGCAATGGCTTGCGATGTGGATGTACTTTGTGATAGCGCGGGCACGCTCGCTTGGCGCTTCGGTGAGGACAATCTCAGAAATGACCCATTTCACGACAAGATTAAAGCGGGCAATGACGATGTCGATGCCGTTCGACGTCTCCTTGTTAAGATAGTCGACCCAGTTTCGCACGTGCGGCGGGCTCTGCTGCCAGTTGAGACTGACGAGATCTTTCCAGTCGACTTCATCCAATGCATCCTTCTCGATGATCGTGAGCTGCTCCGCGACAACTTCGGACTCGAAAGCAAGGACAAATGGTATGTGCTTCTCGAAAGTGTCCAGAGTCGGAGTCGCGAGAGGTGACGAGTGGCTTCTGAGAAGCTTTTCATTCGGTCTCCGTGGGAATGGTTGGTTCGACATCTGTAACTGTAGCTTGGGATTGCTGATCTTCTCCTTCAACGTCGGACCGTCACGTGGAAGTAGCAATCTTCGATCTGGTGAGTCGCCGACCTGGTCTCCGATCGTTGAAGGAGGTGTAGTATACAACGGCTGGAAGGGTCGTATCGGACCCATCGCGTCACTCTCGGCAGTGTCATCAAAGTAAAAGCTTCTGATCCCTGCCTCCGATTCGTCTGCAATCTCGGTCGAGATGTCGCTGAGGCTCTGATTGTCATCGAGCAAGAACGACGGATGCGAGCTGGTGCCCCAGGGTCCAGGACGCCAGCTCGGAATTGCTCCTGTTGCAACCGAAGGAAGCCGGAATTGCGAGGGAACAGACGTGCTCTCCATCCTTTCTGGCGTCTGGACAATAGCAAATGACTCCGGCGTCGACGCTGCAGTGTACGGATCCACAATAGGATATCTGCTGACACGTGCAGCCAAAGGCATGACTGATGTCGACGTGCTCGAGTCTGTTTTAGCCTTCTTCGGAGGATCTTGGAGCTTCACTTTGGGGAATGGGAATGATGTCGGCATGGGAGGATACTCGGGTGTAGACGCAGTCAAAGACCCGGACGGGTGGTAGATGCTTGCTCCCTGATGCTCAGTCAAGGCTGGGCTTGTCACGTTGCCGTGACTCTCCTGGATGGAAGGCGAAATCTTCATTGGAATCTCACCATAGACTGGCTTCACCTCGCCAGGTGTTGTCTCCTTCAGAGTTGGAGGTAGCGGGAGCGGAGAATCACGTCGAGGAGTTTGTACATCCTGCGGAGCTCGTGGTGGCAGCAGAGACGTTGGCTGAGTCTCCGGTTCAGCTTTGGATTTATCAGAACTTCCCGAGTGTGAGTGGGCGAAGCTGGCCGTTGACGGGCTTGGGATTTTGCCTTCAAGTTTCAGAAGCGCATCCTCGATGCCTCCATCGGTATCAGACTCTGGAAGCCCCTTCAGCTTGCGGGCTTCTTCTTCAAACGAGGGCCGAAGGACAGGCTGAGATGAGTGGGTGGCTAGTAGTACCACAGAACTCCTCTGCAACTCCTCTGTGGTCGGTAGTGGCACGCCCCCGTCTTCATGAGCAGAGGCGTTTGAGGCCCTCGTCAGAGCATGTGACGCTCTCTCAGTCGAGACTAAAGATCCTTCTGAGCGCGGCCGAGGATGTGCCATCTCAAGAGACCGTACATGATTGGCATCCCGCAGGTTACCGCCAGGGACTCTGCGTAGCTGTTGAGGTACAGGAGCCAAATCCTGACCTTGCGGATTGACCGAAGACGACTTGCGCGGCTCACCCTCGCTTTGTGCTTCGAGACGGCTGGCTCTGCGGTTGCTGCTTTGCACACTCCATCTGTCGGGCGCTGCGAGGAGGTCATGTATTCGAGCATCCGAAGTGCGCCAATGGTACTCTGGATCGCCAGACATCGTACGGGGAGGTCCTTCTGAAAGTGATCTACGTCTACTTGATCCAGGACCCAACTCAAAATCGGCTCGATTCCGGAAGAGAGGGATCGGCATCATCTCTGTTGACGTCGAGCTGAGTGACGGAAGCGCTCCAGACATCATCGGAAGCTCAGGAGCGCCTGTCGCATCGACAATCACAATTGATCTGCTTCCGTTTGTGACGTGACTATCAAGTCGACCAAAGTCCCTTACATCGGATGAAGTCTTCTTGCCCGAGGACACAGGAGGTGGAGGCAGAGATTTGTCTTTGTATGCCGTGCCTGGCCTGGGAGTCTCTGATCTCTCTCCAGGTTGCGCACCTGCGCGCTCTTGCTTCTCATCGAAGACCTCCGCGTCTTCCTGTGAAGATTGCTCCCATGCGACCTTGTATGAGTTCTCGATCCTAAGTCCTAGAATGTCCATTCGCATAGGACCTGGCAATTGTTGCCAGTCCGGCCGAGGTTTTCGTTGTTGGCCATGCTGTGTATCGCCGCCGTCTCGCGAGCCCTTGGAACTCGCGCTGCGAGTCGGAGATCTGCTGCTGCTGCCTTTCTTGTTGCTCAGTGCCCTTCGCACTTCGCCCACGAATCTCTTGACACCAATGACGTGATTTTCTCCACTTACACCATTCGTCGTCGGAGCCTGCCACTCTGACAATTCTGGGCCTGGTGTGACTGGCACGTTGTTATCCACCTTCGCAGGTGAAGGTTGTAGCAGCAGACCTCTCACGAGGCCACCTGTTATTGCGAACGATGGTAGATCCTTCAGCTCGATGTTATCCGCTTTTGGAGACGACAGGGGCGTGCGCTTGTCTCGCAGCGCATCTGAGAAACTCCCACTTCTCTTGTGATTTCGAGCAGGCCGAACGGTCTTGCCCGATTTGGGAGGTGTGGATCGAGGCGGTTCTGGCTTCGGTCGTTCTCGTAGGCGTGCAGTGGGACGAAGATTACGCAGGAATGGCACTGAGCATGACAGAACTTCGAGGCTTTGTTCGCTCAGAGGAGAGGCTGGAATGCTCGCTGTGCGGTTGGTGGTCGTTGTTGTGCGCTGACTAGGGCCATTTCCATTCAACAGCAGATTGACAGGCTCTTGGCGATTTGGCAAGTTGATCGTCGTCACTTCAAAGATCGAACCTCTGGCAGTAGTGGGCCTGACGGACAAAGGGAGGCTTAGCGCAGATGGCGCTGTCGGTACGTGTTCATTCTGCTCTCCGCCTGGGTAGATGTCTGTATCAGGAGAAGTGTCCAAGACATCCGGCACGGGCCAATAGAGGGCACATGTTCGACGCCAGCACTTTTTCAGCTCGCAGATGATGTTCATATCCCCTCCGCCACGATCCGCTCGTTGGCGAAGCGCCTGTGCCAATTCGTTGACAGCATCGCAAAAGTTCTGCCGGAACGGACCATCAAGCATAAAATCATCCGCAAAGTAGTTGAGGATCCAGTGCCGCAATGCTACGAATGTTCGGACTCTCACGATGCGGCCGCCGTAGGCATCGTTGTGGCTTGCGAATGCCCACTTCATGCGCGCGATTAGGTAGTCTAGTACTTCCTGAGATTGCATGAAACATCGGAATGTGAGGAAGAAATCTGCCAGCAACTCATAGTCCAAAAACTCAGGTGAAGTGATTTGGGCAATCAGGCGTGCCGGAGTTGCCGCAACGATCCGGCCTGTTGTGGGATGGTAATGCACGACAGCAGGATTGTCGATATTCGCTTCAAGCTTGTCAAAGGTGCCTGGTGCGACGTTTCCCGCAATTGAGGGCCTCGCTGAGCCATAGGGTGTTCTGCTAATTGTGGTTCTTGACAGGCCATTGGTCGAGTGCAAGTACAATTGGCCACCGGATTGCTGTGCAATGAAGCTGATGCCTCTTCCGGGAGGTACGGGAAACAGTTTGTCGTATTCAGCTCTCGACAGCACCGAAGACGGCACTGTCACTGTTGAATTGGTGTAGACTGAGCTGTGCAGATATGCAGTCCCCATATCGCTGAAACGTGGTGTTCCGAGGCGGTAGTGTGGGATGTGCACGTCCAATTGACCGCGGTCCAGGTCAGCAGAGCTTCGCCTTCGCCGCCGGGGTCGTTCGTGGTCGTTACTAGGTAGTTGAAACTCGTTCGCATCGTAAGTAGTTCTTCGATCACTGATTGTTGAACATGACTGTGAGCGCGTGTAGCGTCGATTGTGCGGGTTTTGCAGGCTGATTGGGGGTTGAGAGGACCTCATATTGAGTGCGGTCTGCGAGCGGGCCAGACGCGGCGTCCAGTTCCCTGTATGTATCGACGCGTCGCTGTCCCGTAATAAAGGGCGCTCGTCGTGGTGAGTATAATAAGATTCTCCGTCTGATGTCGCAGGAGGCGTGGCCGGGGCATAGTTTGGATTGGGCCCAGCTACACGACTCGGCTTGAGGTAGAGCACACCTCCTGCGCCGACGTTGACAACCGTGAAGTGCTTCGGGTTGTCTTCATCGTAGACGCTCTGCTTGCCGATTGTGGTCGGCGCGGTGTCGTTGCGCCTATGCCCCCTCACCGGCTCAAAGAAGCCATCTTGGTTCCGGTTCTTGACCGAGATTGGTGTTTTGGGCGAGTCGGGCTGTTTCGTGTGGGAGGTAGCTTCGCTGTGGGCTCTGTTATGATGTCGCAGTCGCATGGGCGGCCTGGGAGGCTGCGTCGCGTCTTTCTGGCGGCGGCGAGCGAGCGCGCTTCGGTCCATGATGATGCTGTCGAGCCATTGAGACGGAGTTCTCATTCCTGGCACTTGAGCCTCCCTTCTATCACCTCCAGCACGCTCTGCGCGCCGATTCCTCTACGTCAGCGGTCACGATTGCCCGACCTCTGCGATCTTCGACCTGTCGAGTCAGAGGCTTTGGGTTTGATTGTAGCTCATCTGGGCCTCATTGATCATTCACGACAGTCCCGACGCCTCAGGTAGCAATGCGCGCCGGTCACCAGCAAGCAGCGAGGATGTAGACGGTCTTCTCCCAGGCACTGCTGCCTCGCAAGAAGCGGTCTTGGGGACATGGTGCGCGTGGGCTCAGCGCGCATTATGTTGTGGATAGGATCCCCGGCTGCACGCACGAGAGACGTAGACTGAGGGCGCCTGAAGGGGAAAGGCGTGCATGCAAGGATGGTCGGCTCGACGGGGCAGCGCGCAGGCCTGAATCTTTCTGAGCTTGCCGGCGTCAGCATCCAATCGCGGGCGGACACCGAGGACCCGGTCGAGCGCCGCCGACGTGATATGTGATCCCTCTGCTGTCACTTCTGCCAGAGAAGAATCGCTTTCTACGCATCTGATTTCTTCGATGTTCGGAGAATTTAGGTCCCCTGCTGCGAAGGGCACCCGCAAGACAGCTGCTGTCATCAGCCGTCCAAATCCAAATCCCTTGAGTGGCCCTCCTCGCTTTCTTTGTTTTGCAAGGCGGTATGCCACATCTTCGATTTGGTGCTACTAATGCGGTGACCAGCGGCAAGCCTCGCAGTAAACCGCGTCTGCTATTGCCTCCTCCCGTCAGCCTGCGTACGTTTATGCACGCCTGGTTCCTCTCACTACCACCTACTTCGCAACTATAGCATCGAGCCGATCCAGAAGTCCAAAAGCCACGTGAAGAAAATTACCTCCATCGGATCTGCCATTGGGTTCAGAGATCTTCCCACCCGATATAGCCTCAATCCTGGGTTTCCTGCGAGCTGCTGTACGGAATACTTAGGACTGGTTTCAGGTGTCCGAAGACAGCCCAATGCTCGCCAATATAGTTGTAGCAGGTGTAAGCTTGGAGCTGTATGTTCTGCATGGCGCATGCATAGAACATCTCAGCACCGACCGTCAGCGAGCCCAACGAACCGGAGCCCAAAAGTTTGGTGCTGAAGCCGCCCAACTTTGCCGGGTTGCAAGAACAGAACGGCCTTCTTTTTGGACATATAACGGTAGATGTCCAGGATATTTGCATGGCCTTTGCAATGTCGGCACGAGCACACAGGTTTTGGCCGAGGTTCAGACTGAGGGCTCTTCAGACAGCGCCGATGAGCTTGGTACCAGTTTCTGCGGCTATGATAGTTCCCATGCCGCCCGCTAGTCTGCCACGTGGAGAAGAGGAAGTCGTAAACATACGAAGCTTGCGAACTACATGTATGCACTCCAACAGGTCGAGACTGAGCGAGAACCAGGTCCAAAGCGCCAATGGCTGCGGCAGCTGCAATAGCTGCGAGAAGGATCGAGTTCGCAGGAGACGGCTGTGAGCCGTTGGGTGAACAACTGGTCGGAATACACAGCAGCTGCGAGTGTGAGCTGTCGGGGAAGCCTTGATAAAGCTTTTGCCCGATGGATTAACATGGTATGAATATTATATCAAATGAGAGGAAGCACGATCAGACACACATATCTGCATGGACTCTTCGTAGGTGTGCTCGCTCTTCAATCAACAAGGTACCATCAAAGATTGAATCAAAAAATGATTTAGCGCAGCGCACAACCTCTTTTTCACTGTAGCCTTTGTCGCTCCTGCCATCGACAATGATCATAGTCCGACTTTTTTGAAACCACACTTCCTTGCGTGCAGTTCGCCTTGCCTACGAGCCCGGCCTTCATCGAGAATGCTCTTACGAAGGTTTTGATACCGTTGATGATACTGAACTCAATGCACGCTGAAACTGTTCGCTTCGAAGAGGGGTCCTCTTGGCTCTATCGAGACGCGTTGACGATGAACCACGTGTAATGTTCGCGTTCCATCATCAGAAAGCGGAGCAGCGCAAGTCGATATGGCGGCTGGAGTATTCGGACTTCTGGCTCTCGCGCAGTTCCCGCCTCAGTGGCCTCTCCGTGAGCCATCAAGAGCCATACTGGACAATGGTCTAACTTCCAGGTCCAATCCTCCGATCTCGCCGACAACAGGAGCAGCTCAAGCGCCCCTGTGGCAGCCAGACAGAACGGATCCGTACGTCTGTGAATACTTAGGCCTCAATGGATGCTGGCAGCCATCCGAGGTCCAGGAAGGCCCTCCATATAGCCATGACGGAAACTGGCCTGAGCGCTCCAAGACTTGTAGGATCCCAGCAAAGAACGATCCTCAAGGCGACGACTCTCCGGCCATCCTCGAAGCGTTTGCGGAGTGCAAAGAAGACGGCCTCATTATATTCGAGAACACAACCTATTACATTAGCAGAATCATGAATACCACATTTCTCAAAGACGTAGATGTGGAAGTTCGCGGCACACTACTCTGGGATACGAACTTCACGTACTGGCTGGCGAACTCCATGCCCATCGGATTCCAGAACCAGACTGCAGCTTGGCACTTAGGTGGCGAGAACATGCACTTCTATGGTAACGGATACGGTACTCTGGACGGCAATGGCCAAGCTTGGTACGATTTCAATGAAGGCATGTCAAATCGCCATGGGAGGCCGCATGCTATTCTCATTACCAACACCAAGAACAGCGTGATAGAAGGCCTCCGCTTCATCAAGTCTCAGATGTGGACCATGACCGTTGCTCGCTCCGAGAAGGTGTTGATGCAAGACATCTACGTCAACAACTCTGCTGGCAATCCAGACGATCCTAGAAACAATGTGAATACAGATGGCGTTGACACGGTTTACGCGAACAACATCACATTCCTGCGATGGACCGTGGACAATGGCGATGATGCAATCAGCATGAAGCAGAACAGCAGCAACATCTACATCGCCAACTGCACGTTCTACAATGGCCAAGGCCTGGCCATGGGCAGCATTGGACAGTATCCTGGCCAAATCGAGTTCATCGAGAATGTCACTGCGACAGACATTCGATGTGTCGACTGCGGCTATGCTGGAAGAGTGAAGACCTGGACTGGCCTCAAAAAAGGTTATCCTCCCAACGGGGGAGGAGGTGGGATCGGATGGGCTCGAAACATCACGTTCAAGAACTTCACTCTCGAGAACAACAACTTAGCTTGGGCTCTGACTCAATGCACATCGTACAATAGTCAGGAAGGAGGCTGTGATACGTCCGAGTTTCAGGTAGGTAGGTACTACATGAGGCTCTTCGTCTTCTAGCTGACAGCAAGCAGATCTCAGATATGCATTGGGGCAATGCCAATGGCACCCTCAGAGGCGACAGAGTGGCGACCTTGCAGTGCTCGGCAGCAGCGCCCTGCATTGGCATTGAGCTTTCCAACAACACGCTATGGGCACTGGATCAGCAGATTCCAAGCTTCTCTTACCTTTGCGAGCAGGTCAAGGATCCCATTGGGTTCAACTGTACAGACCCCCGTAACGGGAACTGTCCTCACTAGCAAGATAAATTCGCATTCTCCCAGCCTGCAGTCCGCTAGCTCATTCCAGCGCCGTCTATTTGTTCGTCCCGCTTGATACAAGCATAGCTCAGCAACTCGCATGGCTGAGGAGATATCATGATCCACAAAAGGTTGCGTGGGCCTGGCTTGCAAGACGACAGCATTCAAAGATCCACAAACTACCACACTGGACACACGAAGAAGAGACAAGTTAAGTTGCCGTGCATTGTTCGCATTACTGACACTATCTAGACTATTCGCCGACAGTCGATTCGTGTTCTTGCAGGCTTCTTGCCTCTTCTGCTCGCCGGCAGGTATGTGATCTTTATTCATTTGTACGCCATGTAATCGTAGCTCACGCAAAGTCATGCAGCTGCTTAAGTGTCGCCGTCTGATTTCGCTCTGTTGGCGGCTTCATCAAATGAATGCGTGTCTTGGCTGGTGTTGGGTTGGTCGTCGACGTTCAGGCAGAAGATCCATCGCGAATCTTCTTGCCACCAGTGTCCTTCGTCTCTTCCGTGTCCATCGCGCCCTCGCTGCTATCGCCCTTCAGCTTGTCATAGTGCGCCGACACAGACGCCTTCAGCGCCTTCATACCCTTGAGCTCCAACTTCATCGCCGCCATTTTGACCTCGTACTGCTGGCGGATCTCCTCTAGGAGGCTGGCCTGGCTGGCTTTTGCCTCTCTGATGTCTTGTTTGAGGTCCTTGATGTCAGAACCGAGTTGGATGTTGAGCTTCTTTACAGCAAGCATATTGGTCTCAGCAGCCAGATCGGCGTTGAAGTCGGCATACACTCGGCTGACGGAGTTCTGCGTCAAGTGGACTCGAGATGGCGATTCCTTGACTGACTGGATGACCTCACTCACAGACTTGGCCTGTGGCTTTTCGGGAGCGGTTGGCGCCTCGGAATCTGTGCGCTTCTGATACTTCTTCGATGGGCCCTCCTGCGATGGTACGGACGCCGGCGGGGGTCGCTTCGAGCTGGTAGCAGTGGCTGAACTGGTCTCTGCTGGATCTGACGATGGCGCCGCCTCCGGCTTCTGCTTCGCCTTCTGCTCCTCTTTCTCGCGCTTGTTCTTCGCATGAACGTCTTTCTTCAGCTTCTCCAGCGCCGCTTCGCGCTTGTTATCACGCTGGGTTCCGTCCGGCGCAGGGATGAAGTCGCCATCGTCTGAGTCGCCAGACTGAGCGAAGACGCCATCCATGTCGAGGCCTGGAACTGGTCAGCAATACGCCATCACGATGGGTTGAGACTTCACTCACCCGAGTCGTCGCTCTTCTTTGGCTTCTTGACCATCGTGGCCCGAACACGACGAGCCGCCGGCGCAACAGTCTCCTTGTTCTTCGGCAATCGGCATGACAGCAGAGACTGGCTTGCTGAGCGTAAACTTACGCTGGTTGGGAACGTGCCGCCGCTGGGATCGAGGTGTGCGCAAATCAAGATGTCAGGTGGAAGCGAGGGTGGTGGTTTATGTTTGCGTAGTCGAGGAGTTCAAATCGATGAGAGAAGCGGCTGCCGCGAGTGTCGGCAGTCTCCGGAGTGTCAGAAGTGTCGCTCTGAGGGGCGCTCGGTTCGACAATTCGCAAGCGAGTGAATGCAGAGCACTTGACCACTCTTACGGCGAACAGGGACTTGTTCCTCAGGCTCTGACAGCAGTCTCCCATGCAGACCTAGGATCGGTTAACGAACATCGACAGTGAAGGAGCAAACGCGTTTCTATCAGTCTCCAAGTGGCCCTAGCGCTGCATGTGAAAGGCGGGCCTTCCCGCCACCAGCCACAACGCCAAGCTCCCGCTCTAGCTTCCGGAGTACAAAAGCCCAGCATTCTTCTCCTGACTCTCGACTTCTCTTCCCCAACATCGCCTCTTCGCATCTCGGTCTGCTCCACCAGCGCATCGCACAGCGCACTGGCAAGGGTACGGTAAAGTACGCCAACTGGTCACGCACCGCTGGGCAGAAACACCGTGGTACTCGAGTGGCCATTGTCGCACAGCGCCTTGATTACAGCCCATATCTTCGTCTGGTCCCTTACATGCTCGTTTGCCTTTGGCATCAGCGACCCTCTGTAAGCTGTCAGACTTAGGAAAGCCCGGAGCAGAAGCGCGAGAGGGTGATGGTGGCGATGTTCCCTCACGACACTCTGCACAGCATTACCTCGAAGACAGCCAACACCACCACCAACGCGACTGCTCGTTGGTGCTTCTACTGCTAAGTCGTCTCGAGTGCGGTGGGCCCCCATAACGTGCGCAACCGCACCGCTGGGGCCATTCAGCATCGCTGGGTTCGAGTGAAGTCCTCCGGGACGGACACAGCCCTGCACCCCTCCAGCCTTCTTTCATGCCGTTCGCAATCACTGCGTCAGCTGGCCCCTGTCATGGAAGCTGGTCGATTAAGCTCGAAGCAGAGAGGTGATGCTACAGTGCAGCAGGACTGTGAGTTGCTTCCAACGAAGACAATTGGGTTTGCGGGCGCCCTCAAGGCCCGCACTCGCTGACAAGACTTGACAGGCCATCAGATGCTCGGCGACGTGCTGAGCGCTGGAGGCCTGGCTACTAGATCTCCCTCGACTCGATGCTTCTCCATGAACATAGTGGGCCCCGCATGCAATCAGGAGCATGCTCAAGACGACACAGAGCTGGCGCCTGGGATGCGATTGTTTTCAAAACCGTCCCACCGAGCTCCGGGTAATTGTGCACATGAATTGCTTCCTAATCACATGAAGCATGAAGATTCTTCAAGAAGTGCCGGCGACAAACAGGGCGTCAGAGATTAAAGGCCAGCCATCGACATCAACGCACTACAAGCAAACACGATACCACTTCACCACACACGAACGTCCTATAACCACAGTCTGCACGATCCAAAGGATCCTTTAACACTCAACAAAATGAACACCACTCTAACCTCCCGCCCAAAGAAACGCAAAGCCGCCGCCCTCTCCCCTCCACCATCAGAGCCAGACCAACAACCCAAAAAGTACACCGCCCTCGCCCCAAAGAACTTCAACCCCTCCAACCCCTCCGAAGTATCCATAATCAAACTTCCACCACCCGTCATCAACACTCTCATCAACCTCACGTCCCGGCTCGGCGCCGCGGAGGTAGACTCTCAAGCGCTGCGCTACGCACGAGTGAATATCGAAGACACGTTGGAGCAGCGGGCGAGGGGGTTGAAGGTACTCAGGGATGTGCTGAGGAGGGATCCAGAGTCAAAGGAGCAGCAGCAGAGGGTAATGGGACGGATGTTGGAGGATGTGATTGTGGAGGCGGGGATTGAGTTGTTGGGGGTTTATGAGGGGGTGAAGACGGAGGAGGAGGAGGCGAGGAAGGGGGATGAAAAGGGTGAAGGTGGCGAGGAGGAGGTGGAGGAGGAGGAAGAGCAAGAAACTCCGAGACGAAGAAGCGCGCGCAACAAATCAACGGGATAAGGATTGCGGAATGCTGATACTGTTGTCTCATTTCAGTACATGTATGTGCTCGTGAGTAAAGGAATGACATCACTCTCCTGGTGTGTAAGATACAACATGAAAACGCCTGAGCCCTTTTCCTTTCGCATTTCAATCATCTCTCGCCCACCTCTCATGGAACAACCGTCCCATTAGGATAAGTAAGCTTATACCCCGTGTCGAGTCCCCAAGCAATACTATCAAATTCAACAAACAGCTTGTCACACTGAAGCTGCAGACCCTTCCTCTTCATGCAGAAGAGGTTAAAACCTTGAACAGGGTACCTCTTCGAACCAACACCGGTGAAGTCCCATTGCCAGACAATCGAGTCGCAGGTGACGAGGACCCGCTGAGTGTTGATGCCGCCCGGGGCTGGGGCGTTAGCGACGCCCTGGATGTAGGATTGTTTGTCTTTGCCCGAGACGCCTGGGGTGCCGAGCTGAGAGGTTGTCAGTTGAAGCCCATTGGGACGGGGGAATACTTTATACATGACTTACCGGCATGCCTTCCAGAGACAGGATAGAGTTGGAGTACTCCTGGAACTCATCGGCGAGGATCTGGTTGGCGGTCTGAACCAAGTTCGGATCCGAGTGGCTGAGGACTCCGACGAATTTTTGGACGAACTGTTCGCCTTCCTGCTGTGAGAGGCATGGGATGAGAGGTGGGAGGTTGCGTGGCGAGGACTGGACCGCAGCCGCAGAGGTCAGTCCAATAGCAGGAAGAATGAGAGAGAGCTTCATATTGAGCTTGGAATGAAAGGATCAAAAGTCGAGATCAGTGGAGGTGCAGCTGATGCTGATTGTTGAAAGGACCTAAAGAACGAGGAGAAGCGAGCATTTTATAGAACTGCGTAGTCAGTACGAGCTGGATGATACTCCAATGACATACCCTTGGACTCCATGTTGAGTCGCGGTATGAAAGAGAGTTTCTCGTTCGCGTGCCGTGCATGCAGATGGTGAGGGCGCCACGCCGTCCAATATTGCCGACACTGAGCTGCAGCGAGACTGTAGATTGACCGGAGTCTCCAGACACTGCTCGATTGTGGTGCTTTCCACTGTATTGAAGATGCCTTCCCCTCACGAATGGCCAAGTTTTATGCGTGGTCATACACCGCAGTAATGACGGACGCCCTGCCAGTAGGGAAATTTAGACAATTCGTTTCACGGAGAGTATTCCGTCGTCCAAGCGTCTCTCTCTCGTTCGACCCACAGACATGCCATGATCGGCTCCAGTGACAGTTTGCTACTACTGACATGTATACGCAGGTCCAGACGGGTTAGCGAGGGAGGCATATGCATCCAGTGAGTTACATCTAAAAGAAGAAGTTCAGCTACCGCAAGAGCACATACAAGCAAATTGCAGGGTTGCTTGTATGAGCTTAATCCTCGCAGCTCGAGTCGTGGCGTGCATCCAATTGTCCGGATTTGCGTTTCAGTACGAGCACGTTTGCAGATTTCTCTCTTTCTCCGCATTTTGTCGCTTCTAGCGGCCATGGGATCGGAAGGCTGCACATGTGTGAGGAGATGCAGTCTGTTTTGAGCGTCTGGGTTGAGGGCGAAGTGCGGCAAAGTTGATGAGCTGATCGAGAGCCCGAAACTGAATCCCAAACACTGGGTCGGCTAGCCTACCAGTGGGTTGATAAGTTTCATTGAGGCAAGTGTATTGAGATCTTGCATGTTCATCTTCAAAGCATCGAACTTGACAGTGCTACTGCTCTTTGGAGCTCGCTGGCAAGACTGACCTGCCTGCTTTCCTGCGAGCCGGAGACCGAGGAAAGCCGGAGATCATGAGACTCGTCGAGAGGAAGCAGCACCATGGCGCACCACACCTTGCAGAGGCCCACATTCAATCAGAATATCTTCGGTGCTGCTTGCTTCGAGGGCCAAGATGGTGTCGTGATGGCATGACCTAGGAAGGTGAACGGAACGAAGAGAAAGCGGAGAGATGGATGGACCTTTACCTCATCTCGTACGGCAGAGACGGCCCGTACCTTCATGCTGCCGCCCGCCTTCTTAGCTGCTCCTTCGCGAATTCAAGTCCTACCATCTCCGTGTTGAGAGCCAGAAAGGGCAGTGCTTTGGGTGACACCAGCTCGGCGGCGCCTCGAAGTGTTGACATCACAGCTCCGGGCTTGTGTCCGACATTGAAACTCCGCCCGGCACAAGAGTAGCTATAAGACCAGTAGCAGAAGGCTTTGATCTCAACTTGACTGCGCTCTATCGTCCAGACACCTACCTTGTCTTCATGCTGAGTACCCATCATGCCTGCCAATCTCCTCGTCGTTTTCGGAGCAACTGGCCAGCAAGGCTCGTCAGTGATCGAACACGTGCTGAAAGACCCAGAACTTTCCCACAAGTACAAGATCCGAGGCCTGACCAGAGACCCTTCTAAACCGGACGGCCAAGCTCTTGCGAAGAAAAGTATCGAGGTGGTCAAATGCGACCTGACTAATCAAGACTCCATCAAGACTGCACTCAAAGGCGCTCACACAATCTTCGCCATGACAACGACCGATTACGCACCAGGCGGCATCGACCGTGAGCTCGAGCAGGGTAAGGCGATTGCAGACGAGGCCGTGGCTGCCGGCGTGAGCTTCATCGTCTACAGCGCCGTGCCGTCAACCAAGAAGATCTCGGGAGGAAAGTATCCCGTCAATTCGTTCGATGTAAAGGACGATGTCAGGGTTTATATCGAAAGCCTGCCGATCAAGTCCGCGTTCTTCTTGCCTGGCTGTGAGTATGCTCGATCCCAGATCCTACACCTACACGTTGCCTAACATAGTGTAGCATTCATGGCCAACTTCCATACCAACCAAGCACCTCGTCCGGACAACCATGGAGAACTCGCCATCTGGGGGTTCGTGGACTCAAACAGCAAGCTGGCTCTCTTCGACACAGCTGGCGACACCGGCAAGTACGTAGCCGCGATCCTGGCGGAACCCGAAAAGTTTACGGGCAAAGCGATTTGCGCCGCCACCCGGACGTACACCATGGACGAAATCGCGACCATTATGAGCAAGGCCAGTGGAAAGGATACCTCGTATAAGCAGGTACCCAAGGACGCATTCGGCAGTTTCCTTCCTAAGGCCATGAGGGAGACGGTTCTGAACATGTTGTCGTACTTCGAGGAGTTTGGATATTATGGTCCAGAAACGGAACAGCTGGTGGCCGAGGGCGCAAAGAATGCAAGGTCGAAGCCAACAGAGCTCGAAGAGTATTTGAAGCGGGAGCCGCTCAACGTGTAATCCGAAGATGTGATCAGATCGCTAGGAACGCGTTTCGCCAATGCAATCGATCTGAGCCCAGCTGTGCAAAATTTGGTCTGGAGCATTGGAGCTGTAGCCTCTCCAGCAGTCTTTCAATTATGCTGACTTGAGCTTCCAGACGGGTCGGGTTCAGCCTGCCATGTGTTCCGTTGGCCAGCGAAAGGACGTAGATTGCCGATGACAGCATGAGGTCAGTGTGTGAAGAAACACCGGCAAAGCTCCGAATGGACAGAGAGGAGCTGGAGATGTCGATGGATGATATCCATGGCTCGTAGCATGGACAAGAACATAGTCGAGCAATTTAAAATGTATCACAGATGCGATTGAGTTCTCTATGTAGTCTACATGTAGTCGAACAGACGCCGTGTTAAAGTTTGAATGCATTCGGGAGCAGCCGATGATCAATTGAACGCTCTTGATAGGCCCACGCCACTCGACAGCTTCATCTTTTGCTGTACAACGTCCAAACATCTTCGACCTTCCGGATCACCACCTCACACACAGACCCATAATGTCGACGCCGCGGGCATTCATGGCGCTGGCGCGCTCGCGGCCTACTTACTCCCTCCTCCACGCCGCCACCGTCGGGCGCACCTCCACCGCGGCCCTCTCGACCGGCGCGCGGAGACAAGTAGCGTTGGGAGGAAAGGCCGAGGGCCCGCCACCAGATGGATTCAGAATACCACCGCCGCGGAAATGGAATGAGCAGAAGGAGAGCGTATGGGACCAGGCGGGCAAGTACTTCCTGCTCACTGAGATGATGCGAGGAATGTACGTACTGTTGGAGCAGTTCTTCCGACCTCCGTAAGTCCACACCCAGCCATTGCCACACGATACACCCTCAAGAGACGGCATACTGACCTTGAATGGCTAGATATACAATCTACTACCCATTCGAGAAGGGGCCCATCTCCCCGCGCTTCCGTGGCGAACACGCCTTGAGACGCTACCCGACCGGTGAAGAGCGCTGCATCGCCTGCAAGCTCTGCGAGGCCATCTGCCCAGCCCAAGCCATCACAATCGAAGCCGAAGAGCGTGAAGATGGCAGCCGACGAACGACCCGCTACGACATTGATATGACCAAGTGCATTTACTGCGGCTACTGCCAGGAGTCTTGCCCTGTGGATGCCATTGTGGAGAGCCCGAACGCAGAGTACGCGACTGAGACAAGAGAAGAGCTGCTATACAACAAGGAGAAGCTGCTTTCAAATGGTGACAAGTGGGAGCCAGAGTTGGCTGCGGTGGCAAGAGCGGATGCACCATACAGATAGCGAAGGTGGCGGGAGTTTGGTAGAGGGAAAAGATTGTGCGCGAGGCGCTTCTACGAGATCACATAGTTCAGCACTTTTCTATGTCACAATATTGTACATATGAATCAGTCCTTCTCAAGTCGCCAGAGGAAGGATGAGTACGCTCGGAGAGGTAAGTTTCCAAAGGTAGTCAAGCACTGACACAGGACTCGTCCCTGCATTCTCTGCCCCAATATTCACCTCATGTCTTCAAGAGACTCGATCGACCGGGCTGCTCTTACCTCATTCCCCGACGCGTTCTTGTCTGCGGACTTCACCAGCGAAGGGGTGGCCTTTGAAGCCATACACACTATCCCTTGACTTTCTAAGGCTTCCACCTCTCCTCAACTTCGACTTCCTACTCTTCCTAAATACTCTTTGCAACCTCCACTTACGCATCATTCCCTTACAAAGTAACCACGCCCGTTTTTGCGTCTCTCAGGCGTTGAGCTGTTCCCTGAAGATTATCTCACGCCGATGACCGGAAGACATTCAGGAGACTCTTGTGCCAACGCAAACCAAGAGCTCTTCCACATCTTTGGCTTCCGGATCTCCTTCAATGCCGACTACCGGACTCATTCTGACCGCGGACTTTGCCTTCTGCACAACCTACTCCTCTGGCTGCTTCCGTACGGCCAGGAAGACGCTCCGATGCCAGTGACTGATCTCCTATCGAGGACAGCTCTTGTGAGCAGTTGCTTTAATCAAGGGAGCGAGAATGCCATGATTGCGCAAGGCATGCTGGTCCATCTACCCGCTGCCACTGATAGGCTTCCGAATGACAAGGAACGCATGGTCCTGTCGTGAAAGCGACACCGCATCTTGGTCCTGTACTTTCAACTATGACCAGGAGTGCAAGCGCACCTTTTCGCATCTGCGACGGCTTCGCACATCGCACTCGTATCGGAGACGCGCGCGCCTTGACATAATGAACATCGAGGACACTGCCACTGGCTTCGTCAGACACTGAGACGTTCCCACCCTCAGATCGCGTGTCGTCGGCAAATGCCTATCCACGAAGACGCCTCCTTTCCCTGGGCCTTCCAGAAAGAGCTTAGAAGCTCACACCGCCAGGACCGCCTGGTGCCACGCCGCACGCGCACGCGACTCTCGGTAAATCTTCCTTCGATGGATCCTCCGATGTCTTTCCAAACTTCCTGCGACGAGAACTGATGCTGCAGCGGACATTCCACGACAGCCATCTTCAGACTCCTGAAACTAATGTGACGTGCGCGTTTACGATGACGTCCAAGCATTCTTTCCAGAGCTTCACAGATCCCTACTTGGACCCTATAGCAAAGGCCTGTAGACGACCAACCCGGGTTAACTTAGATTAGATAACATCAGAGTTTACTGGGGTCGACGTTGGCGTCGAAGCCAGGCCACATGGGCGTGGAGCTTGCATTTATCAAACCCGCATCGCTCCACGGTGTCCACACCATCTTCAGCATTTCTCTCCGGCCTCTCCCTTTAAACGACCTCGTCTCCTCCTTCCAGCCCTCAACGATATATTGGAAACTAATCCAGACTACCTTTGGCTCGAACCCGCTGGACACAGCATCCTATATATTAAAAGAAAGCTACCAAACGGCGGTCAAACGGCCATCTCTGCACGACATATATGAAAGCCTGCATATCGCTTGAAGCATACGAGGTCCTCTACGAAGATCCAAACACCTGAAGGCTTCCTGTTCACTCAAGAATACATCCGTCGAGTATTTCTATGAACTGCAAAGCATCTTGAACGCAGTTCTGAAATCGAAGAAGCAACCGTGTTCGAGTCCAATTTAAGAGCGACGATCCTCGTAAACCTCCCCGACTACTGCGCGTCCGTTTCCAGCCTTACCCTCTGGATCGTTTCCCACGCGACTCGCGACAGTACCATACCAACTCGTACCACAAGTGTTGCAAAACGGATATAAGAGTTCTGCCGTGCACCCAATTTCATCCCACGTCAGGAACGATCAATCATCATGGGCCTCGTCGACAAGCTTCGCGCGAAGTACGAGATCTACCGCCTTGAGCAGCGATACACCAACCGAGAGAAGCGATCGACTTTCGTCAGCGGAGCACAATACGTCGACGGAGAATACGTCTACAACCACAACACGGGCGGGAGTCAGAAATCCTCCAGCAGCTTTGGCAGCAATGGATCCAAGAACAGCAACCGACGATCAAGATTCTTTTAGTTGATCTAAGAAGACAACGTACGACAAAAGCCTGAGCGGCAAGTCCGCAATCAACAACACGGCCCCAACAAAGCCGAGTCCGGCCATGCGGCTAGACATGATTTTGAGAGTTGGATTGCGATCTCAACAACGACCATTAAATGTTCAGAGAAGAGTCAGCCCGGTCTATGTCCGCATGAGACTTGAAGGTGCGTAACGACCAGCGCGAGGGAGCAGACCAATGCCAATGGCTTCGCGAAAGAAACGCGAGTGGTCAACAGGAAGCAGCCATTGGCGGCGACATGCCAAGCAGGGGGAGGTCTGGGATGGACATGGACTGTATGACACGAGAACCGAAACAATTTCGTTTGTGGATTGTATATCAGAACGATGCTGCATCTCTCTCCATGCTGCAGCTATCGACCATAGGGGAAACGAACGTATTTGTAGCCACTAAATGGAGCCCATCAGTTATGGAACGACGATGCTTTTGACGTGTCTTCTTCGAACGCGCTTTTCCATCTTAGAAGATCCATATTGAGTTCGCACGTGAAGCTCGTAGAGATGTGTTGTATCGCTAGTATGTCGATTGTGTACCTTCGTCTTGAATGTCTGGCGGGCAACGGGCACTGGTCAACGCGCTGAAGCGCCAAGCCCTTCTCGCCGACTTCAAGCTTCAACCTTTCGTGCTTGTACATGTTATTCACTCTACCGCCACCTCCTCCACCTCCATGCAATGCGTTCGACCGACTCTGCGCATTGTCTGCAGCGCTCGCAATGCCTACAGTCCTGCACTAGCACTTCGCGCCGCTTTAGGCACATATACACCTCGACGTAACCAAAAGGTGCAAACAGAGCCCACAGAGGAGAGCATCCCGTCATCATGGGAACCGACCGCTTGGGAGCAGCTCACGCCTGCTCCACCGAGAGAGAAGCCTGTTGGACTACCAGACGACGTAGGGCCAGAGGAAGAGGTGGATGAAGTCGAAGGCTCGGATGCACAGGATGCTGTAACAAAGCCATCCGGCAGGCAGTCTTCAGCTGGACTAGGTCACATTTACACGCCCTCCACAGAGGAGCGAGAGGAACGAAAGACGGTGAATGCACATATTTGGAAGCAACCAATGGTGAGGATAGGTGAGCTCGGTCGAAGTGCGCGCTGGGCAGTTATGCAGAACCATGAAGTACCGAAATCGAGCTTCCGAGAATGGACGGAGAAGCTCAACTATGAAGGACTGATTGTTCGACCGCATTGGCCAAAAGCAAGAAAGAGATGGAGTGAGAAGGTGGCAGCCATTCCTCCTCCGTGGATAGTACGAGCAGACGCCCGGAAGAACTTTAACCCCATTCTGAGCGTCGAACTTGATCGCTTCGCGCGATGTATGGAACCGACAGCATTGGAGAGAGTAGCGCGAACAGCTGTCATGGACGAAGTTATGGAATACATCAAGACCAACCTTGAGTGCGGTGGTAAATGGACAGGCGTGGAGATACAAGGGTCGGAAAGGACTGGCCTTGCGCTTCCATGGTCAGACATCGACTTTCGTATTTGGGATTTGGCCAACCCTACTGGTTCCCCAAAATTGTCGAGAAATACTATCTACAGTCGACTGGTATACCTTTGCGCAAAGATGCGAGACGCGAAAGGAACTTTCGACAAAATTGAACTGCGCCGCGCTACGCACTCCATCATTGAAGCCCGCCACATCCCCAGCGGCCTGAAAATCCAAATCGTAGCCGCAGACGACCAATCCCAGCGGGAGGCACTCACACGCCAATACCTTCGGGAAATGCCCAACCTTCGCACCCTCTTCATCTTCATGCGCACCTTCCTCAGCGTCCGCAACCTCAACGATGTGTATCACGGAGGAATCGGCTCGTATGGAATCCTCATCATGCTCGTTGCAGCCCTCAAAAAGATCAAGATGGCGGCGGACGAATCAAATCCCATGAAAGCAGGCGGCCAACTCTTCCAAATTCTAGCCTTCTACTCATACCCGGTCATGCCCTACGCGCTCGACACAAGCAAGTACGGTCTCGCCGTCGCTTCGTCCTCCTCACGCGCCAAATTCATCAAACACGACCTGGATCCTGAGAAATACAGCACTTACTCCACCCTCGCCGCCAAACGAGGCGACGTCGTTCGTGCGGGAAAATGGGCACTCTGCCAACGTCTGCCTTTTCAACCTTACCTGCTGACCCTCCAGGACCCCGCAAACCCCTACAACGACCTGGGAATCAAATCCCATGCGATTAAACATATCCTAATCACCATCTCCGACGCACATCGAAGATTAAGTAACTTCGGGAAGTGGTATCCTTCAAGACTACAGGAAGGGAGGTTGGGAGAGAGGACGTTCTTAAGTACAGTGCTGGGGAGGCCAGATCTTCTGCATCAGGGGCAGAGGGATGTGTTGACGGCGTTTGGGAAGGAGGTGGTGAGGAGGAGGGACGAGGAGAGTGCGAGGAGGGCGGCGGAGGAGAGGGAGAGGGAGGTTTCGGAATCTGTTTTTGGGAGGGAAGGGAGGAGGTTGGGAAGGGAGATTGGGCATAAGGGGAGGGGGGATGTGACTTCGAGGGAAGTCTTTGGCGGGGAGGGAAAGAGGTTGGAGAGGGAGAGGGAGAGGGGAGATGTGAATGAGATCTTTCGGTGAGTGCGGCGGTGTGAGGATGGATGCCATTATGCGGGGATGAGTTTCGGTAGACGAGGGATGATCAGCATGATCTGTATGATAGATAGCCAAGGAAATGAAAAGATCTCAGATGATGATTTGGGTCCAATTGTAGGTCTGCCCTCATTCTTCTCTCAGGGAGAAGTCTATCTATTCGCAAGCGCGGCACATATTCTGCTACCAGCGCCGCCAAAGGTAATTGAGCTTTCGCATCACCGCAAACTCCATTCTTCCTCCTTCCAAAGCTACGCCGTTGCTGATGCATAGGTATGATTAACAGTGTGGCGACGCAATCTATCGTGGACCTCCCTCAGGCGTTTTCTCCAATTCACAATCTAACCTCTCGAATCCGGAACAGATCCTTCAACGACAGCCACAGCTCCCACATTGCCGGCATCGGCACTACCGTTTAGCAAGGCGATGCAAGAGATGACATCTGAAGGTTCGAGCAAGTGCCACGTCGCGAGCGTCTGTTTGGTCTTAGCACCGACGGTGACGGCGAAGCGATGCTCTTCGGGAAGTTTGGATTTGCGGAGGGTGCGGAACATGTCTGGAAAACAAGTCAGTGGGTGCAAATACATCCGCGGAGGGAACAGAGAATGCTTACCTTCGTCAGTGAAGTCATCACCCAGACACAGGACAAAGTCAGGCGCCTGATCCGGACCGTCACCGTACTCCGCTACCAGCCGTCGAGCAATCTCGCCTTTGTTGACGAAACGTGGACGGACTTCCAAGTTTGCTTTGCCGGTCATGACTTCGACGTCCCAGCTCTTGGCGACTGTAGCCTCGAGCTGCTTCTGGCACTCACGAGCCATGAAAGCGCCGTATTCCGGGTCGGCGCGACGGTAGTGCCAGGTAAGTGCGATCTTCTTCCTCTCGATGAAGCTTCCCTGTGTGCGCTCGGAGTAATGATTGAAGACCTTCATGACTTCAGCCTGCCACGACATATCTAGTGTCTCTGTCAGGTTCGTCCAATCGCTGGAGTGAGGTAGACGCATGAAGGAGCCGTGCTCAGCGGAAAGACCAAGCTCTGAGATGTGTCCCATCCACTCTTCCAGGAAGGCCTGGTCACGGCCGCTGATGATCCAGACTTGATTTTGCGGGTCGGAGGCCAGAGTCTTCAGCGTCCTGATGACCCTATCAGATGGGATTGCTGACTGTGGATCTTTGACAATGGGTGTGAGAGTGCCATCGTAGTCGAACATGAAAAGTCGGCGTGTAGAGTTGCGGTACTGCTGAAGGAGCTTGGCGCGGTCGAGGGCTGGTGTAGCGATGGATTGGTCGTATGAGGCAAGGTTGGTGAGTAGACGCCGAATGTAGTTGCTGGTCCATGCTTGAACAGTGTTGGTCGTCACATGCCTGTATAGCAGCTCATGCTTCTGCTGCTTCTCGGCCTTTGTCAAAGTCAGAGCTGTGTGAATCTCCTCAGCAGTGCCGCCCAAGTCCCACGGGTTGATGTGCATAGCATCACCCAAGCTTCCAGCTGTTCCGGAGAACTCGGAAATGATGAGCGGGCCATGGTTGTCTCTCTGGCAGATCACGTATTCCAGCGCGGTAGTGTTCATACCATCGCGTACACTCGTGATCAAGCCGAGGTCTGCAATCCGCAGCAGCGCAAAGTACTCTTCCTGTGACAGATATTGAGGGTAGTGCTGCACTGGCGTGTAGCTGAGGGAGCCAAAAGAGCCATTGATTCTAGCCACCAGCTCCGAGATCTTGTTTGCGGTCTTGTCGCCCTTATCGTCCCGCTCCTCGATACTCGTTGGGCTTGTGACTTGGATCAAGACCACTTTGTCGTGCCACTCTGGGTGTCTTTCCAGGAATATCTCAAACGCTTGCAATTTTTGAGCAACACCCCTGACAGTGTCTAAGCGATCGCGGCCAACAATGACTTTCTTGCCTGCGTAGAGTTCACGGAGACTTTGCATCTTACGAGCAACCTCGGGAGAGTCGAACGCTGCCTGAATGGTAGCCTCTGCATTGATGCCAATTGGGAATACGTCAACAGGAACGTGCGCGCCGTACGCATCAACTCCAGCAGAAGAAGAATCGAATCCGAGAATTCGAGTGCAACACGATGAGAAGTGGCGGGCATAGCTGTAAGCTTGGAAGCCAATCATGTTCGCTCCCAGGACACCTTCCAAGATCTCCTTCCGCCGTGTGAGGCAGCGATAGTACTCGCTACTTGGGAAGGGCACGTGTAGGAAGAAACCGATGTAGATGTTGGGCAGACGTTGTCGCAGGAGGCTTGGCAGTAGTAAGAGCTGGTAGTCGTGAATGAGGACAACATCGCCAGGCTTGTAGATGTTGATGATGGCATCCGCAAACGCCTTGTTCATGCAATAATAGTCGGCCCAGGTCTTTCGCAGTCCGCGGCCGTCGCTTGGCTCGTTCTGCTTGTAGTGGAAAAGAGTGAATAGTTCGTGCTCTCCATAGCGTCGCCATCTCTGCTGGTGACGGAAAGTTGCCACTTCGTTCTCATCAAGGTCATCCCATAACCAGACTGGCGCAACATGACCGCCTGCCTGGCTTTCCAACTGTTTCTCTAGTTTCCGGCGGTCGGCCAAGGGTACGCGAAGTTCCGCTTGCTCACTAGGCTGCACGGGCTTCTCGCCCTTGTTGACCGGAATAGGGGCCGATGCCTTGTTGATTGGGACAGCATCCATCGTAGTCATGCCATTGGAGCCATTTGTTTCGGATTGGTCCTGCCGCCGAAAGACCCGATCAATCTCTCCAGTCCAGCCGACTAAAGTGTGCTTCCAAGGAGATTCCGGAGACGCAAGGTACGAGAAGGAGTCGAACAAGGCGGATGTGCCTCTGCGTGATGTGAGCTCCTGATGCAACATTAGCACGGTCTTTGAATTTCATGGCACTACGTTGAAAGCTCACCCATTCTCCAGCATTGGTGTAGCCGACTTTGTATGGCACACAAAAAGCGGCGCTGATCACGTTGCCGCTGAGACCCAGTCCAGGATGTGCCGTACGTGGATCAACACTCTCAAGATCGGGATTTGGGCGCGAGTTGGTCAGACTAAGACGTCGAAGGAGCTCCTCAGGAGACTTGGCTCCAGAAGCAGCTTCTTGAGCAGAGCTCGGCTTCCGCCCATGAGAGGTCCGTGATCCTGCGTACTCAGGGGCCCCATTGGCACCTACAGATTCCAGGACGTGCGGAGGCGGATTTCTGGTCAAATACGAGCCGGAGCTTGGCGGTACATAGGACTCATTGCTGACAGTCGGGGTCACGGGGATGTTGATATTCTCCTCGGTCAAGGCTGGGTGGACGGTGTCCAGCCTCTGGGCGGTAGGCCGATCACTGCCCGACATCTGCCAACCTCGACGGGCGAGGCCTTTCTCGGCAGCTTCCCACTGCATCACCAAAAGTTAGCTGAGTTGTGCTGTTGAAGAGCAGTGGCTACAAGTCAGGAGCGATCGGCGCTGAGCGTATTGGCAGGCCCGGGCATTCACGGCTGCAGCAATTGGCTCCAGGCACGGCTTCGTGGCAAGCAATGTGGCGTTCTCGGAGATGCGAGCAAACGATCGAGGGCGAACTCACAGGTGTTCCTGTTCAGCAAGGTTAACCCACTCGAGTGAAGGCAATATCGGGCAGGACTGCGTACGGAATTCAGTGCTCGCCTGCAGCTGCAGATGACACGCTTACAGCCGAGCCGCTGATGCCAGATCGGTAGGAAACGAAAGTTAGATGGACGGCGACAAAGACAGGATGAGCAATATCGGTTGCGGAGAGACAGATTGCGGTCGAGCGGGAGTGGTGGTTGTCGCAGTCGCAGGTATTCTTGTCGGCGAAAGTTGCATCGAATTGACGTCTCGTCTGGGATCCACGCTAGCAAAGTCAAAACCTGGGCGGAAAGGGCCGTCGGGGTCGGGAAGCTTCCAGAGGACAGTCTCGCAGCTGCTCATCATCCTCATGCGACTTACACGTGCTCTTATATCTTCTACGGAGGAACAATGTACATATCGCATCCAGACCATGTGGGCATCGGACCGTATTGAACTCTTTGCATCCTTCACAGGCTGGAGAAGCGTGAGGCGGATCATCTCAGGCAGTGCTGATGGCACACGACACCAGGATGCCAACCAGATAAGGTATCCCACGCTACGTGTTTCGAGCTTCTGCCCGTCTCCTTCAGCAGCTGTCGCAGGCTGTCTGGCATATCGAAAGGCCTGTGAAATTTTCACGACGCCCAACTGTCCATGTAGACGGGATTCCTCCCCACCCGCAAGCCGTTGACCAGGTGCGGTCAAGAGTAAACACGAACTTGCCTCTGCCAAGACATGCAAACAACTCGCGAGACACGTCAATCCACCGCATGGCACCTGATCACATCCATCTGGGCAATAGTCTGCCGCAATTGAGCCTACCCACTATCCGTGACCGCCTCTAGCATCCACTCTGTTGTCTCGGCCTATGACGCTGTTCGGTGGCCCTGTCCTGTGAAAGGCCGAGAAGCGCTTTGTTGCCAGGCATCGTGGGGCAGGAAGCGCAGCGACGAAGACCCCGCGTGTCCCGCCAGCACACTCAATTTTGAAAGCTTCGACACACAACAGCTCCTATTCCTCCTATACACTCATCCCAGCCTCTGACTAGGTCAACACTCCAGTCGACAGTCATGGCCGCCACCGAGGAGGTCGTCGGTACGCTCCATCTACCGCCCGACCCTTCCTAGGTGTCCGCGACTGACTCCTTTCAGACTACAGCCTCAACAATCCCGATGTCTTGACCAAGTACAAGACTGCCGCTCAGATTGGCCAGAAGGTGCTCGAGACTGTCTCAGGTCCGTCAAATCGCATCCGAGAACTCCCCACACCCAGTCTCACAAGCTGACAAAATCCAGGATGGTGCGCGGAAGGCACGAAGATCCTCGAGATCTGCCAGCGCGGCGATAAACTCCTCGACGATGAGATTGCAAAGGTCTACAAGGGCAAGAAGATCTCCAAGGGCATCTCGCACCCATGTACCGTCTCGCCGGCTTCCTATGTCACACCCTACACTCCGCTCGTGTCCGACGCCGAAGAGGCTGAAACCACGCTCAAGCCCGGCGAGCCTGTAAAGATCCAATTGGGTGCTCAGATCGATGGCTTCGGCGCGATTGTCTGTGATACGGTCATTGTCCGTCCTAAGGGCGACAGCGAGAAGACCTTGTCCGGGAAGCCAGCAGATCTTATGCTGGCCACCTACTGGGCAAACGAGCTTCTTCTCCGCATGATGTTGCCCCCTGGACTGTTGGCACAAGGCACCGACGAGGAAAAGAAGAAGGCGCAGGCACAGAAGCCGTACAGTCAGTCAAAGATCACACAACTGCTGGAGAAGCTGGTCAAGAGCTACGACTGCAACCTCGTGGAGAACACAACCTGTTGGCAATTTGACCGAAACGAGATCGAGAGCAAGAAGAAGATCATTCTCGCACCCGGTGATGGCGTGAAGGGCGAGGGTCTGCCCGAGATCGGCGAGGTCTGGGGCGTGGAGATGGGCGTTAGCATTGGCAACGGCAAGGTCAAGACTCTTCCAAACAGGCCAACTCTCCATCGCAGGACTGCCACCACCTACGGTCTCAAACGCCCAAGCTCAAGGGCAACACTCTCGGAGATTCAGAAGAAATTCGGCACTTTCCCCTTCAGCTTGCGACAATTGGACGACGAGAAGGCCGGAAAGGTCGGTGTGATCGAGTGCGTGCGCGGTGGTGTGGTGCGCCAGTACGAGGTGCTCGGGTCTACCGACGGCGAGCCAGTCAGCCGTCTGTTCACCACTGTTGGTAAGTGAAGCCTGGAAGCCGGAATGGCATGTTGTTAAATTGTAAATTTCTAACTCTTGAACAGCCGTAACCAAGAACGGTGTCCAGCGACTGTCCGCGCCACCAGCGCCAGATCTCTCGCAATGGAAGTCTGACAAGAAGATTACTGACGAGGAGATCTTGAAAATCCTCGAGCAGCCACTAAACAAAGCCAGCACCAAGGCCAAGAAGAACAAGAAGAAGAAGAAGCCTGCGAAGAAGGCTGCCGCTGCCAAGCCTGAGGAGGAAGATGATGACGACTCAGATGAGGAAGACAGCGATGACGAGTGAGCGCTGTCCCCGGTATCGCCACTATTGGCAGCGTGAAGCACGGAGACAGCGTTCGTGCAAGATTCCGGCCTCAAAAGAGGCCTCATGACCCAGCATGGAGACTCGAAAGTGGCGAATGGCTGATCTGCCTGTGGCAGGGGATGAAGCCGCGTGCAAAGTCCGACAGACACCTGAGGTCAAAAGGCATCACTAGAAAGAAATGAAAAGCACGTAGCTCAGATGAAAATGGCAAAGACCCTTCAAAGGCCCATCGCCTCCCTCCACGTGTTGATGTGTCATGCTTCGTACTGTCTCTACTGTCATGTCGTGCGGTCCCAGGTCCGGAGCCAGGTGCCTGGTCTGCAAAGCCGTGGCAAACAGTGGAACAGAGCGTCTGCAGAAACCAATTTTATGACTGTCTGCCACCTGTCGGCGATCACGTAGCTACTTCTGAATGCCCTCGTGTATTTCGTGCAAGATAAAAACAAAGTGTGCTGCGTGCCTTCTAGACTCCGTGTTGGTGGTCTTTGATACCGGAGACTCGGCGCTCGCTCACGGCAGCGCGGGATCGCGTTGCCGCTCCTATTCTCTTCTCTGACCTCGACACTATCTGCGTCGCGTTCGTTTGCGTCCAGAAACACGCCTGCGAAAGCAGAGCACGTATCGTCGCTGGGTAACACATCTTTCACATGTGAAATTGGAGTTGAACTGTGCTAATGCAGCCTGCAGCGACGCCGCGCGAAGTACCTGTCGAGCCCGAGTCTATACGTAACATGCCGGCTCCGACCACGACCATCCAAGCGAACGAGAGGCGACCCAGTTCACGAGGACCCGTGCAAGGAAGCCAGCGTGGTAAAGGCATGGTCAAGGAGAAGACGTTCATGGACCGCTGGGTGGAGCCTGCGCTCGCGCAGCCCAAGGCGAGTTATGAGGACCACGGCGCCGCCCCGTATGGCGTGTTGGAACACATGCAGCCGCTTGGAGAGGCTCCCAGCGCGAAGGTGAAGCAAAGAGTGAAAGGTGATGGGTCACGGAAATCAGTGCTGGGGCGAAGCTCTGCCGCTATGGGGCTGGATGCTCGCGACACGCCCGAGGGCTCTCCAGCGCCGGCGACAGCTACACCACAGCCTGCAGACTTGCCGCCTCATCAGCCGATCGTGATCGATGATGAGAAGGACGGAGACTACGCGCCCAAGGTGAATGGGAAGAAGAAGGAGCGTGCCACGCGTGCCCGCGCGGTGAAGCGGAAAAGCGAGCCATCTGCATCTGCCACTCCTGCTCCTCTTCCGCACAGAGAGCCACCTGCTTCTGTCCCATCTAAGAGGCCTCCACCGGTATTCGAGTACGACGACGAGAAACTGAGAAGGGTTGTCGAGGCTGCTAAAGCACGTGCGATCGAGGTCAACAAACCCGACCTGGCTGCCGCTGTGCACGAAATTTACGAACAGAGCAAGAACGACTCCAGACTACGTGTCTTACTCGAGGCCATCTTGACGCAGAACGCGACACAGCAGCAGAACAGCGATTTTCAAGACTATGTGAGAGCTGCCAAGAAAAAACTCAAGGAGGCCAAAAACAAAGCTCGGCAGCAGCCGGCTGCGAGAACGAACGGAACACAATCGAAGCCCATTGACTCGCCGACAATAGCAACAAAACTCACGTCCCAGCCTCCTTCACAAATGGCACCAGAAAACTCTTCGGCCATTCCATCTACTGAACACCTCGAACCTACCAAACACAAGATCTCACTCAAAGTCAAATCACCTTCCAAAGACCCCAACAGACGACGTTCCGGCAACAACAAGATGTCAATCTCACCACGAAAGCACGAGCGAGCGAACAGTGTGGGCAGTGACTCCTCCCTCACCGACATGACCTCGAATGATGAAGACGAATTGGAGGTCGAAGAGCCTGCCACCAACTCCTCAGGACCATCTACTTCTAACGGCATCAGAGGTAAGACTCAGGCGGCAGAGCATGGCAGTCTGGCGGTACCCAGTGTGTCCGTGAAGCGGTCTTCGGCAGACGCAGAGCTCGAGAGTGAGCAAGATCGGAGGTATGCTGCGAAGAAGCAGAAGCTCAGTGAGGGCGTGAACCGCGAATATCCTCACCAGGAGAGCAACATCCGACCACCACCACGAACTCGCGTGCAGCGCGTCAAAGAAGACGCAGGCCTACCATCACTGAAGCTCGAGGCCAACGGCAGCCGCGCTACGAGTATGAGAGGCAGTCGAGCAGCATCCATGGATATGGACTCGCCGCTCACCGACATGTCACCCGCAACGTCACGGCAGAGCACGCCGAAGCCGTGGAAGGCAGCTCCAAAGCCTGCCCTCAAGCGGGCGAAGACGAAGCAATCGTAAGTTTCCCCTTTCCCTGATTTAAGATCATCACAGAAAAGCAGCGGCACCCAGAAGACACCACGCAAGATGAAAAGAACAAAGCCGGCACGCGTGACACGTGTCGACTGGTTTGCGTTGCTGGAATGTGCGCAATATCCTTCCATTTCGCCAGCGTTTGCTGGGTGCGGGGCTGTCAAGCACGATGAAGCACGACCACACACATGAAGAATAGAGACTGACTGTATTTCTTATCATCAGACCCGAAAAGAGACATCTGACAGCCCATGGTGGTGTGTCAGGCTTGGGTGGCGCAGGAAGGGACAGCCCAATCGGGGATGATGACAATGAAGTGGTAAGACAACGCTCAGGCTGCGCGCTAAATCTTGTCTCTCGCTTGCACACACCTTTCTCCCACAACATTCACAACACCACCCCCATGCATCTCCCCCAACGTCGTGTCTCATCACCTCACCTGCTTTACATGCTCCCAGAGGTGAAGCAACATGATCTAACGTATGATCTGCAGCGATCTGAAAACAACGACTTCTGCTCGGCCTGTGGAGGCAGCGGCTATCTGCTCTGCTGCGATGGGTGCGACAGATCATTCCATTTCACATGTCTCGATCCTCCCTTGAACGACGATGCGAAGGAGCTGGACGAGCCGTGGTATTGCTACATTTGTGTGGCGAAGAAACCGCTCACCACCGGCTCGCCACAGAAGGCAACCAGCGGACTATTTGGGCCGCTGCTCGGCGGACTCAAGAAGCGCAATCCATCGAATTTCTCCCTTCCGCAGGACATCAGAGACTACTTCGAGGGCGTTTCCACAGACAAGAATGGCCACTTCGTCGAATCTCTCAGCAAACCCACACGGTAAGTTGTGTGCTTTTCTATGAGCTTGTCTGCCGCAGAGCTAACAATTCCGGCAGAGGCAAGCCTGGATACTCAGGTGAAGAGCCAGATTATTACAAGCTGAAGGACAGCAAAGGCAACCCAGTCCTCTGCTATCACTGCCACCGGTCTTCGCAACCCACCAGCGGGAACGCAAAGCGCATCATCGTCACCTGCGATCACTGTGGCGAGCACTGGCATCTGGATTGCCTCGACCCTCCGCTCGCAAATCCACCAGCTCTCAATACGAACGGCAAGAAGGTTCACGACTGGATGTGCCCACTCCACGTTGATCAAGAATTGCGTAGAGTCGACACTTCATTACTGAGCCGTCGCGCGATCCACGTTCGGAGACCGAGACATGCGCCCGTCATGGAGACTGCTCTCACTCGCGGTCATCGCAACAACGGCATCATCGACATCTTGGAAGACGAGACCGAAGCATCGGACTCAGAGTTCTACGAGCACGAAGGCGACGCCGCCGGCACTATATACAAGTTGCCCGAGAAAGGCATCAAGCTGGACTTCATCGACAAGGTCAAAAAGTATGCCACTATGATTTGCTCGACTCTTACGAAACAGATGACTGACATGTTCACAGTACACGCATTCAACAGCTGCGCGATGAGGCCGCCTACAAGCGTCTTCGAATTTCTGAGGCCGTGCCCAGCGCACTTGAGCAGGCCAACTTCGCCAAGCGTCCGTTCAACGAAAAGCAGCTGGCACTTCAACTCGCACAGTTCGCAAGCGACAACAGCGACCTCGACCTGGGCAGCAGCCAAGTGGAGAACTTGGTCGGCACGTTGATCGTAAGTACTTGCAACCCCTTACTCTTTAGCCTTGCAACATGACGTCAGCAGTGATACTAATCTCATCATTCCAACAGGCCGAAGCACCGACCGAAGTCGTCGACGAGATGATGGCCGCCGAAGACGCTGAGAAGGCCAAGTCGGCCTCGTCTGCTGTCCCGCCGTCGCCGCCGGCCTCCGAACAGACTGCAGAGTTGTCTGCGGAGCAGCGGAAGGAACTTCAGATGCTGCAGGAGCTTATTCGGCGCAGGCTCGAAAGCAGCAAGACATGATCTCTGCAGGCGACATGGCACATCAACTTGAGTTTCACACTCATGAAACGGATACGATCGTGTCCGAAGTGATGCTCGGCGTATCCGAATTCGTACGGCGTGTCTTACGACCTGATCCGGGGCGCTTGGTTTCAGGCTTTTGCGGCAGGAGCGCGGCAACTGGCCAACGCGACATTCGTCCACACACACGGCCGTAGCGCAGGGGCCAAATCTCGACACTGCACGCCATCTCTTCATCCACCAATAATGAAGAGTACTCGCCACATAGTGGCATTGCGTGCAAGTTGGCAGGGCAGGAGACACGAAAATGAAGCATTGACTACCTACACTATTACTGAACTATCATATTGAATGAGCTCTGGCTGAAGAGAACCGAGGAATGTCCGGAGATTGTTGCATGGACGGACGAGAGAAGCATGGAGCATTACTGTACTTTGGTTAAGGTAGCTATCATCAGCAGGTAGTGAGGCTTGAAAGCAATTCGTGCACTGAGATTACTTGAAAGATTACTTCCAGGTCACTCACAAGTGCCACAGCCGCTGCTGACCAGGCGGTAGAATGACAGCTGCCCTTCCTAATGGAGAGACTGCTTTCGCATCGCGAGAGAGAATTGTTTGCGCGCTGCCCTTTGCCTACGTCGTGACAATCGACCATCTGCTTCCTGCTCACTTCTAAACATCGTGCCTGCTGCTAATCAGACGCACGAATATGCCCCAGTTTGCCTCGTGGAGAGACTGACTGCCTCCGCAAGGCGAGAGGAAACCGCTCGCTTGCTACCTACTCTCCGACTACATGTACCTTGTTATTAACGATAGCTCCTCTCCTCGCGAATACGAATCACGGCGGCCCATTTGACCTCGCAGATCGTGTCTCATTATCTTCGCCTACACCTTGGAAAATGTGAGCAAACATGGAAAGGACTGAGTGATAAGTGATGTGATGAGCACAAGCAGTCTATCCAAACTTACGCACTCTATTATTATTGTGCTGTACACGATTGAAGACCACTAGCCAAGCGTGCTTCTCTGCGAGGACAGAGCAATGAAGGCATAGCCGAATCTTCTCCTCTGGCAATCATCACATCTTCTCCATTCCATGACCCTCTCCGCGCAGTTCTGATACCGCTGAGTTCTCCACTCAAACTGATTCCCAGGGCCTTGTGGAGTGTTGGCACAATTGGAGATATATGTCTGCGTTCATCTCTCTCATGCACCTATCTACCTTCATCCACCCCTCCTCCTCTGCACCGTCTCCCGATGAATCCGATTCCTCAAATGCACCTCAAAATCTTGCACGACCTTATCCGGCACTGCCGTATACAATTTACCAGGACAATCATTACATCTTATCCTCGGAAGATACTGCAACTTCAATCCTGCGGGTGCCGGGTCTCTAGGTTGTAAACCGCCCTTCGTTATTTCGCCCGTCTCGCTGTTGATGCAGTAAGGTCTCATGAGGGGATTGAAGTTATCCTCGGGGTGCCTGGATTTGAGTGTCTGGATTGCTTCTTGAAGCCATGGGGGTGGAGCGGGCTGTGAAGGGGTGGTCAGTAGGCGAGCTAGCAGTACGGGACGGATGAACTATCTTACAGGTGCTTCGTCTGCGGCGGGCCAATGGTCGGTATCGACCGCGCCGCGAGAGTCGTAGGACACGTTGGACGCTTGTCGGGTAGTGGATGTTGCTCGTGAGTGGCTTCCATTTGGCTGAGGCGTCCCTCGCTGTGGTAGTCGTCCCGGAGTCATTGAAGGTGTTGAGGTGCCAGCTCGACCAGGTGTCCCAGGCTGAAGACCCGCTGACGGTCCAGAGGCGTACCCGGACAGTGGGAATTCCTTAGCGCGCTTCTTCGCGTTGTAGTTGTCCATCCAGGCCTTGTATTTGGCTTTGCTGATCTTGAGCTTGACAATGAGCTTCTCATCCTCTTCAAGCGCCATGCTTTCTTCTCGTAACCTGCTCGGACGCGCAGACCCACGGGTCTCTGTCTGAGGAGCGGACATGATCTGAGAATCCGGAGTCTGAGATCGCCCGTACCCAGCACGCATGTTTGCTTGAGCTGCAGCTGCGGCACCGCGCATGCCACGAGTTCGCGCAGTGCCACCAGTGATTGGTGGTGCTGCCGCGGCGGCGGCCGCCGCAGGGGCAGGAGACTCGGCGCCGGATTCCTCGCTATCCAAATCGTCAGAATCGATGTCGCCGTCCGCTGCACGGCCACCGCGGCGACCACCTCGCCCGCCACGACGCGTTTTGAGAATACCAGTGGTCTCGAAAGTCTCAACAGCACCTGGAATGACCGAATGAACGATGAGCGAGCGCACAGTACGTGGTCTCTCCCTAAGATCCGGCAATGCAGGCCCGCCTCTTCGATTCAATTGTCGTTTTTGAGCTCTATGTTCACGCATCATACTGGTTTCGGTTCGCTCAAGCTCAGCCTCGCTCATTTCGTACATGTACGGCGTAAAATCTTTCTGCGTCTGTGGAGGCCGGAATGCGCTGTGAATAGGTGCGGGCAAGAAGCTGTCCTTCACTTCCACATCTTCAATTGGTCTGCCGTCAAAGGCGTGGTTCGTCAAATATAACGCCTTCGTATACTGTTGACTCTGCTCGCGGATTGAATGCGCAATGGCAGTAGTGAACTCTCCAGAAAGCGCATTCTCCCAGGCCATTTGCCGCGCAAACTCTTCTGGTGAGTTTAGAGGATTGTTGATGTCCCATTCAAATTGATCTACCAGTGTTATGCGGCCAATGGTAATGTTGAGTTTAATCTGTATCCGCATCTCGTCGTCCTTGTGGTCGTGATACGGTCTACCAGCTTCCAGTGGTCCATCTTCCACAATGATGTGAGGATAGAAGTTCTGAATCTGCTCCTGGATTTCCACCTTCACCTGGCGCGAAACCTCTGGCACGTTCTCGGGAGGTATCTTCAAGTCTTCCAACAGATAGTCGGTAAACAAGTCCTGTGTTATACACTTTTCGTGCAGATTCCAGGTGAAAGTATCGCGCAACCGGAGCTTATCCAATTCGATATCCAAACGTATGGGCACGAGCTCCTCATGTTGCTCCGCTTGCTGTTGGTTGTCTTTCCGTGGGATATGCACCTCCTTCGACCTTCGACCTTTGGGTGGCCCGCGGTTTATACTATAAACGATCTGGCTCTTGGCATTGGTCGTGCCATTTCCATATCCCGCAAAGCCAATCCCATAGATTGCGCCCGGATTGGACCTTCTAAGTGCCGCAACCTCATGCGTGTAGAACTCCTTCTCCCTCTCTTTGGCCAAAATGAGGTCGCGCGATCGATCGGATTGGTTGTTCATTGCCGCGCCATGGAGCAGATCGCGTTGGATGTACCGATCCAAGAGCACTTCGTCACGCGCAGGCTGAGACTCATTCGCGCCATCACTACCAGCAGCGTTCTGGCTGACAGGGAGCTGGGTCCCATCTCGCGATCGCTTCCTGCTCAGTTGAGGGGCGCCATTTGCTTGCGCGGAGCCATTGGGCGCGTTGCTGGACGAATCTTGGCCGGGCGCAGGAGAGTTGTTGTTGGAGCTCATAGCAGCCATGGTCTCCTTTGCCTTTTGCTTTCCTTCCCGAATCGCATCTTGTCCATCGGTTGTCGCATCGCTTTCGTTATTCTGGGTGGTGCCTGGGGCATTCGCAGGAGTAGAAGCCATGGGAGATGTATGGTTGGGAAGTTCGATGGGGTGGAGGTGGAGGGTGGGGAGGGCGGAGGAGGTGGATTATTCGAAGGTCATCAAGTCTGCGCGCTATACTATGCTGGTCATTAGCTACACCCGTAGAAAGACAATCACATGCTTCGGCCATGGTTGGTGAATGAACATCAGGTGTAACCGCGGTCTGGAGGCCGCGTAGAGAAGCAAGCGCGATGGAGGGTGGAGGGAAAGCGCGCCCCGATAGACAAGCAATAGAGCAGACGGGCGTAGTCAGCACATACCTCATGCAGTAGTAAGTAGTATCCAAGTCGCTGCGGCGCGTCTGGCAAGGCACAGCGCAGTCCGGAGTTTGACGTGACGACGCGGTTGCAGTTGCGGTTGATGTTGGTCCAAAGGCGGACACGCTCAGCAGGGAGCAGAGGCCCCGACACACCCGCTCGGCAAGAGTGATCCTTCGGCCTACAGCACCACACTCACATTCACACATCGCCTCAACAACATCTACAATCACGACAACCCACAAGAACATTCAACGTGCTCCGACATCAACGCGGCCACGAAACACACGCGAGCCGGGTAAAGACGTATGAACCGTCCCGATTTACTGGCCTAATTTGAGTGCCGAGATACAGGAATGGATCATGCTTACCACCTACGATCGGCGCTAGAACCACGCAGCGACTTCTCTTTACCGCCGCCTATGATTAGCAGCTCTCTATCCAGGCACATACACTGCCTGAGAATTCAACACGCCTTTGGCATTGCCCTGCGAAACATGCTCGCGGATATCGAAAGAGAATACCTTTACATCACGTGATGCTGTCTCAGCCTGAGGCTTTGACGTCGTGATGTGGGCTTGAGACCGGAGTCCCTCACAGGCTCCACTACTCAGAGCATTGTTCCAAAGCTCCTGTCTTCTTTGCACCTTCACCAAAGAAGTTTCCATGCGCCATTTCAGATCAAGGTGCATGTGGCACTTAGCCAAGCTCGGTGTGCCAAGTCCCTGCTCGGAGACTTTTCAAGGCTGTTATGTGTGGCAGTTTTGCTCAGAATGTAAGCCATTGGGATATGAGTGACATCTCCCTGTCACATGCTCAGGAATCATGGCGGAGACTTTCCCAATGTCACCAGCATCGCTTCGAGCGATGGACTCTTACCCGGAGACTTAGCCGCTCGCATATGACTTTGCGCAGTTGGACAAAGGCATCGTTGTTGCGTAGTGGCACCCTAATGGAGGACGACATGTCCTCTGGAGGTGCCAATATATAAGGCCGTCCGGCTAGGGAACAAAATGTCCAGACGAACATTATCAGCTGATCTCTAGTAACACGACAGCAGCAACATCATTTCCCAGATCACACGAAACGACGATATGCCTTCCACAGTCGCAATGGACCAGAAACCACGCCTATGGGTCCTACCTTGGGGCTTGTATCCTCGACGCGTAACAATATATCTTCAGGAGAAGGGCATCGCAGATCGATTCGAAATTGTTCCAGTTGAAATCACACCAGCTGGGATGGAGGAAGCGCCCGGCAAACCTCCAGGCACGCTTCCTATCCTCGAAATCGAAAGACCAAGAGACGGCAAGCCTGGCCGATACATCTTCCAAAGCGTGGCCATCCTGGAGTACCTCGAAGACGAATATGGCGCAGAGGGGCCAGACATGAGAGGTACCACGCCAGAAGCGCGAGCGCGAGTCCGTGATTGCTTGGATCCGGTCAACCTCGCCACAAACTGGCTGGGCCTCTACGTCCAAAATGCATCGAAACTGTACAGCACTCTCTACGACCAGAAAAAGGATGGAGCCAAGGAAGGCCTGGAGCGATTGCACAAGGCTCTCGCTTTGCTGGAGACACTTGCGGATCCGGACACGACTTTCATCGCGAGCGAGCAGCCTTCAATTGCAGACTGTATCCTGGTGGCTACTGTACAATTCGCGGAGCAGGTCTATCAGGTTGATATTGTGGAGGAGCATCTTAGGCTGAGGAAGGTGGTCGAGGCGTTTGAGAAGAGAGGGACGGCCAAATTTCCGGGGTTGCCAGATTTTCTCCAGAATGGCGCTGGTGGTATTGTCAAGAACGAGGTCAAGTAAACCATAATAGAGTCCGGAGCAGCAGAGATCGAATTGGTTTCGAGAACAAAATTCAACAAGGTGGCAAAAGCAGCAATATTCAACCCTATAGTCTCATTAACCACTCATCCTGAGCTCACCTCACGGTCTCTTCTACCTATCTTATTACCGGTGGCATCTTGTGTCGATATCGCTAATCTACAATCAAGTACAGTCAAAGGCCGCTCGTACATTACCCAGGCGCATAGAAGTGGGTCATGCTGCATTCACAGGCCAATCAAAACGAGATTTCAGAGATCTCTCGCCAAGCATGCAGCATCGCGTACATTAGCCCCTGCCACTCCACGCTGTCCTTATTTCTTTGCCTTTGAACCAAGACGGCACGTCGTTCTCTCAATGGCTGAACTCGAATCCTTCAGACGCTTGTCTGGACTGTACCTATGGAGGCCACGCGAGGAGTCTGGGCGCTGGTCTTCGCCCAGCTACGGGCAACATTGCGCGGTCGTCTTCTTCGACGAAATGTAAAGGTGGTACACCACTGTTTGCTCAGTCAGAAGCATTGCATTTCCTATTCGTTGTCATCACCTTTCTCTCGCTAAGGAGGTACTGAACTAGCAGATACCGTATCCCATGAGCAAACCCGACTTCACCACCCTCTGGACCGACGCCCAATATGCTCGGCGAAAGCTCTTCACAGTCCATTCGTCGCCGCTCGGCGGAGCCTGTGTATCGTGAGAACTACGAGCTCAAGCAGCCGGCAAGTACAGTCTACCGAGATGAGCCTGCAGATGATTTTAAAAGGCTGGAGAGCGCCGATGGAGACGCCGATGATGACCTGGCCGAAATCTCGCGCGATCAACGCGATATGCTCCGAATGGGCAAGAAGCAAGAATTCAAACGCAATTTTGGGTTTTGGAGCTGTCTGGGTTTTGTGTCGGTTTACATGGCGACGTGGGAGTTTGTGCTTGTTAGTTTGAGTGTTGGTATGTTGAAGCTCTTGTGTATGAGAGGGAAAGGTATGAGGGTAGATACTGATTTTGGAATACAGGCTTTTCCAATGGAGGCTATGCTGGTCTGTTCTGGTGCTTTATTACGACAGTCTGCTGCTATGCGACGATTGTTGCGAGTTTGGCGGAGATGGCGAGTATGGCTCCAACTGCTGGAGGGCAGTATCATTGGGTGTAAGGAAGCCAAATCCCTGTCAAGCCTTGAATGCAGCTGATTGAAGCCATAGGTCGGAATTTGCGCCGCCCAAGTATCAACGATGTAAGCCAAACCGAACGACTTCTACTGGCAACAACTGGGATTGACATGTTCTGCAGTTCTGTCGTACGCCTCCGGCTGGATGAGCACCCTTGGATGGCTCGCTAGCGTCGCCAGCAGCGTCTTCGTTCTCAACACACAGGTTGAGGCTATGGTCATTGTGAACCGACCGGACTTCGCATTCACCGGCTGGGAGGGTACTCTGGTCATGATCGGATTCACTGCAATCACGATTGTATTCAACACCTGGGGAGCGAAAGTCCTTCCGACACTGGAGATCTTCTGCTTGATGGGACATCTGCTCGGCTTCTTCGTCGTGATGATTCCGCTTGTGGTCCTGTGTCGAAAGAACACTGCCTACGAGGTATTTGTCGACTTTCAGAACAGCAGTGGCTATTCGAACATGGGTACCGCATACCTCATCTCGCAGGTGTACGTGATGTACTGCAGTGAGTCGCTCAAGAGATTGGAACGATGGTCGACATGATCGCTGACGCTTGTGACAATCCTCCAGATCTAGGATCGGACAGCGTTGTCCATATCTCCGAGGAGGTTCAAGACGCAGCACTCATTGTGCCGAAGTCCATGTGGTGGAGCTACGTTGGCAATGTCATTTTTGGCATCGCAATGCTGATCACGATGTTGTTCTGCTTGGGTCCGCTTGACGGCACGGTGAGTATACCAATTACCTTGCTCTATTGAATTCTAGCTGACATTTCTAGCTCAACGCAAGCATACCCTATTTGCTCCTGTTCAACAACACGGGGTCCAGAGGCATATCGCTCTTCCTGAATATAATCCTCTTCCTCTTGATCTTCGCCGGCAACATCACCGCTCTCGCCACCTGCGCTCGAGAAGTCTTCGCATTCGCTAGAGACAAAGGCTTGCCCGGCTCCAGATGGATCGGTAAAATGAACAAGAAGTGGGACATACCGTTCAATTCCGTTTATTTGACATCAATCGGCGTGGTCATCCTCACTCTGATCAACATCGGGAGCACATTGGCCTTCAACATCATCGTCTCGCTGAGTTTGCAGGGACTGGTCAGCACTTATATGATCTCGATCGGCTGTGTGCTGTTGAAGCGAATCAAAGGCGAGCCACTTCCACAGGCACGCTGGAGCCTTGGGCGATGGGGGCTGCCTGTCAACTTGTTTGCGTTCGTCTACTCGGCTTTCATCATCGTCTTTAGCTGCTTCCCGACAAACCTGCCCGTGGACGCTGCAAGCATGAACTGGTCAGTCGTGGTTTGGATCGGCGTCATGGTCATCTCAGTCGCCTTCTACGTATTGCATGGCAGAAGGCACTATACGGCGCCGGTAGAGTTTGTGGAGGGCAGGAAGGCAGCTGGCGTCGGCTTGCAGACGAGTTGACTTGAGGGAGGATCTCCGGATGAGAGGACCGTGGCTACAGAAGAGCGAGATGGATTACTGGGGTCCGAGTGACTGAGATGACTATTGTTGTAAGTATATGAACTACGCTAGCTACACACTGATACCCAGATGTACAGGTTCATCCACCCCATGATACTCTCGCCTCATTTTGCGGATTTTCCGAACAGGCACCGCAGATCACCTCAATACCATCGCTTATGTAATCGCTCATCCTCCGACTTCGTCCTTGCATTTAGGCAACTGGCAAACCCATAAATCATACTTCTTCCAAATATCAGTCCAAAGCAGACTCAGTAACCGGCATCATGACGACGTCAAACACTCAGGACATCCGTATCGTCCGCACAGACCCCAAGGGCGATGTAGCAAAATACTTCCTTGACCGGCTCCGCGAGTTCGTTGAACCATTTTATACCGGCCCACCGCGCCAAAAGTCCACTCTCCCAGAAAACGCCGTAGTCCTCATCGCAGAAACCAGGCCTGTCGAAAGCCTGATCAGAATGGGTTCTGTGACCCTCAAACCCCTTGTTCCCGGCCAACCAGAAGCCAAAGGTCTCGATGACGAAGGAATCGTCTACGCTGAGATCAAACGGATGGTGGTGTTACCGGAGTATCAGGGTACGGGGGTAGCGGGGAAGCTGATGGAGGAGTTGGAGAGGATTGCTAAGGCGGAGTTTGGGGTGAAGGTCTTGCTTGTGGAGACTTTGTGGACGTTGGGGAGGGCGAGGGCGTTTTATGAGAAGTGTGGGTATAAGGGGAGGAGGGTTTATGGGGTTTACTTGGAGGGTGTTAGTTGGTGTGGTGAGAAGAAATTGTGAAAGTATGAAGGGCCAGGGAGGAGGCAGGAGGGGTGCCTGAGGCTGCGAACCAGGAGAGCCTAGTCATGGGCGGTGGGTGCCTGTTGAGTAGAGCAAGTTCATGTGCAACGAACTTCAACCCACTCGATTCCACAGACGAACTACTGCTTGTACGTCTGTACGCCATGTGCTCGTGGACATCAGACACGGTTCCGCACCACATTCTGGACCTCGAGTCTGAACAACGGCTTTGATTGGAGGCATTACCCTTGGTTAGGGGACGATTCATTGTGCATCAACACGCAGCCCAGCTACTATCCTCCGATTTGGACCTGCGCCCTTGGACCTTCAGCTCGAAACTCCTCAATACACAAAGGGAGACTCAGAGAAGCTATGGCAGACACCATAAAGTCCACAACTTCGAACGAGACAACTTCAGACTCGACTCGGACCATGCAGGCACTTCCTATCGCCGCCATGCCCGCCTCGACCAAGCCTATAACCACAGACACAGTCAACCCAGACCTGACTGCCCACTGCAAGGATATTCCACTGTACAAACTCAAGTACATGATCAGAGACCGCACTGGAAAAGCGGCGCCGCCGGGGAAGACCAAACAGGACTACATCAACATGCTCGCGGAGCACCGCCAGCGCACAACTGCGCTTCCGCCTTTCCGTTTCCTCGATCTGCCCGCAGAAATGAGGAACATAATCTACTGCGAGCTCTTGGTCTTGGAGGGAGGCGCCATCATACCTCGCAAAGGCAAACCAGGCCGACACCCAGCAATTCTCCAAGTCTCGAAGCAGCTCTACAGCGAGGGAATGGGCATTCTGTACGGCGAGAACAAGGTCCAGATTGTAGTACACTTCAGCTATCTGCGCCGTGAGAGCAACAACATTCGCATCGAGACGCTACCAAAGGTCTTTCCACGAGACGTTCATGTCCGCAAAGCGAGCCCGCGCCTGTTGGAGAGATTGGCCGCTGTGTGGAGCACCGCTCTTGGCAAGTTTCATGATATAGAGGTCATACTAGACTTCAGCGACTTGTAGCCAATATTAGACGACCTTCTCGCCGCTCGCACTACCGTCAACCAGCTGGTCTACAGCATCTCTAACATCATCTCCGCCGAGAATGGGGTGAGGACGGTCAAGTTCATCGTCAAAGGCGGCGCCACCCTGAAGCCGGATACTGTCTTCTTCGCCGGGGCACTTTGGCCGAGTCTGCTGATCAAAGACGTTGGAGTGAGCTACAGCGGCATCTCGGAAGCGGCGATCCAGCATCTCCAGGCTCAAGTCGTGAACAGTCCAATGACCAACGAATCTCTTCGTAAAGTGGTCGACCTTCTGAAACGGGCTGAGAAGATATTTGGGCGTCTGAGAGACTATGAGATGCCAGGTGCTGGTCAGCTTATGCAATGCATCGGCAAGACGCAAAGCGTACTCCGTGCCATTACCGACATCGATCAAGAGGCGGCGGGACAGATCGAGGCGATTTTGCCCGAGCTGGAGAAGAGCTTCAAGGACCAGCAGCTGACTGAGGCTGAGTGGAAAGCCTCTGATAAGGTGGCGGCTCGAAAGGAGGCAAGCGGGATGTCTTGGGCGAAGTTCTTACGGAAGGGTATGAAGTAAAGGAGATGGGGAACAGCGCTGTCTGATGCAGGCTCTGAACGGTGCTTCTTGGATATCTGTGCAGTACAAGACACATGCAAGCCAAGCGACTCTACGATGCAAACGGATTGTGTACGTAGAGTAGCTCTGCTTTGATTGCTGAGAATATGACTACAGCTTCACGACTCATACTTTCAGCAGCTGATTCATGTTCGCGAGACCACAAGAGAGGAATATTTTAAAGCATGCTATCGCCTGTCCCCATTTCATCCTCCATGGACTCCGAGTCTGGTGCTGTATCGAGCAGCTCTCGGCTCCCTCCGAGTCAGCCATTTTCCCTGTCAGCAGCTAACCATGCCCTCATCATCAGACCCCCAATTTCCTGCTCATCATCAAGCCCCCAATTTCCTGCTCCTCGTCCTTCATGCTCGCCTCATCAGTGCCTCCATGCGCTCCCGGTCCATCATCCCCTCGTCTGAGAGATAATCCGTCCCGAGAACATTGCTTCGCTCATCAGAAAGTAGCCCGTAACTTGGACAGAGACGGTAGTTGGTAGTTTGGCGAGTGGGTAAAGGAGAAGAACTTCCCGGCGTGGGTTGATATCACTAACAGCTCTGCCATTCGCGTATGTACGGATCATGCCTCTCGCACGGGAGACGTGAACACGGACTTCCTTGACGGCGGATGAGGCGCTGTTGGTGTTGAGGTAAGAGACAAGGCTGTGCAGGGCTCGCGATGTGGCTTCGTAGTTCTCTGGGATGAGCGTGATTTCGAGGATGGAGATTTGGAGGATGTGATTTGGCCAGATACTAAAGAAGTTTGACGGCGTGGGCTGAGCAATGGAACAGTTCTCGGTGCTTTTCTGCGGGACTATGGCGCCTTCGACGATGATGTCGGCTAGGATCTTGTCGCTATTGCGTCCATGAATGCTGATGGCGCACGAGGCATTGTCGACGAGAACGTCTCTGCCTTCCTTGTAGATCTGTTTACAGACTCGAAGGAGGGCGACGTTCGCAAGCTTGCCGTTGAGGCGAGAGTGAGATAGGGCGTGTCCGTACGTGCGGTTTCGCACCTCAGCTGGGAGGGACAATAATCGGAATGAGCGCTGAGGCTGCACGCTTCGACGCGCGATGACGGTTGCGCGCGTATTGTTTTGAGAAATCATATTCGGTTGTCGATTCGTCGCGGTGGGTACTGCGAGTGTAGGAATGTTGTTGGCCAGACCATTGAGGGGAGGAAGAGGGAGGTGGTGCACGTAGCCGTTGATCTTGAGGTTCAGCATGCGCTTCTTCTGGGGTGGTGCCATGATGTCGAGTGCTCCGACGAGTTGCAGATTAGAGAGGATCTGGATATAGAGAGTTGAAGATTCAAGATTAAGAACACAAGCTGAGGTTCTTAAAAGTGAGAGAGTTGAGAAGCTAGGGTAGCTTGAGCCCAAGGTCTTAACGTCAGCCTCATTCACTTAAGCTTTGTTCACATGCATGTCTTGCTTTACTGCGGTGAATGACGACCATTTGCTCAGGCGGCCGCGTGGAAGTAAGACGACTTGAGTAGCCCAGCTCTGCTAGGAGACAAGGTGAGTGTACCATGACTGAGAAGCTTTTGGAAAATCTGTGCACATCAACGCTGCCATGTCATTACACTGCGCTGTACATTTCATACCTCGCTATCAAGCCTTGAACCGCCCCTCAAACCCCGGTCTACCTTTCTTTTTCCCTTTCCCAGGTGAAGGTCCAGACTTCTTTTTGCCTTTCTGTCCCTTTTCATCCTTTCTCTTTTGCAAGTTTGCTTCACGTTTCTTCTGCTTGGCTTCCTTGCCCTTGATGACGTTCTGTTCCCTCTCCTTCCACTCCTTCTCAGATTTGCCCTTTTGCTTCTCCTTCCTCTTCAACGCTTTCTTAAGCAGGCTTGTATCATCCCGGACCTTCTCTCCGTGGGTGCGCTTTTTCGCGTTCAACCACATATCTTTCTCAGCGATATCCTTCCTCTTCCCTTCGTCCAAGCCGTTAAGGCGGGCCTGCCTCTTCTCCGCGGCCAACAATGCGGTCTTCGCATCTTGAGGGCCTTTCTTTTTCTTCGGGTCCTGCAGATGGCTCAGGCTGGCATCGGCCGCGGTTCCATCCTCAAAGGCTAGTCTTGAGAAAGAGAAGCTGTTCTCCTGTGGCCGCGGGCTGTTCCTCCCGCTGTTGAAGATGTCCGTAGCCGGGCTTCCTCTCAGTGACTCTTCGCGCTTCCGGGCTTCTTCCTCCTTCGCTAGTCTGCGCTGCTCCTTTTTGGTGGCTTTACGCTGCTCCTCCTTCCTCCGCCTTTGCTCCAAAAGTTCCGACCGCGACTTTGCCGGCTTTCCCTCAGCACCGTCTGCTTTACGCCTTTGACGCAGCTCCTCTATCCTTCTGCGCAAACGCTCCTGTAGTTCGCCTTGATTCTCTTTGGGAATGTTGATTTTAGGTGAGGATGTACCCGAGGGAGGGTCGACGTTTATGGTAGAGGCATCGAATTTGGGTAGAGGTATTTGCTTCGGCGCTTGCTTTGTCTTGACCTCCAATTTGGGTTTGGCCGCAGATGTCGGCTGCTGTGTTGTCGGCTTTTCCTTTGACAGATCGGGCACTGAGGGCGGTGAGATAGACGAGGAAGAGGAAGCTTCAGAATGATTAGTCGCGATGTCGAAAGCGGGGCTGTCGACTTGCGGACTTGTTGGTGCTGATGATGCCTCTGCTGCCTCGTCCTGCTCGTCGTCTGCTTGTTCGTCATCTGATCCAGCGAGACCAGAGACGTCGACTTTGTCAATATCCGCGTTCGCCGCGCCCTCATCCGCATCTTCATCATCCTCGCTGTCTTCTTCCTCAGCTCCAGCTTCCGCTTGCTCCTTCTCGGCCTCCGCCAGATCCAGATCTTGCTTCTTCGCCTTCTTCGCCTCTTGCTTAGCCTTCTGCGCCGCGGCCTTCTCTTTCTTCTTCTCGCGCTTCTCCCGTCTCTTGTCGGCTATCGCCTTCCTTTTCTCTTCGGGGTCCACTGGCTCAGGATCCTTCTTTTGTCGCTTATTGCTCGCTGGCTGTTCTGCCACCTCTTGCTGAGCTTCCGCTTCATCCTCGATCCCAAGCTCACGCTTGCGCTTTAGCTCGCGCTCCTTCATGACGTCCAGTGCGCTTTTCTGATTCGCGGGGTCCAGCTTCGCTTTCTTCGCGGCTCGTTTTTGCTCTTTCGTTTGTTTTTTGCGGTTCCATTGTTCGCTCGGATCAAGTCCATCGTCAATCTGGCTGCCATAGTACTCGCGAGCGGGTGTCAGTGCGAGAAGCGACTCGAATGCCTTGGCGTGGCTCTGGAGGCGTTCCTGCAGCGAGATCAGTCTGAGAAGTGCTCGAAAAAGCGAGTATGATGTACCTCCAACCCGTCCAAAGGATCGTCCTGCTGCGCCATTGATACTATGAATTTGGAAAAGAATGTATAAGGTGTATGGCAGCGGCGGTGAGGTCCTTTGGGTGGTGATGTTCTTGATCGTTTAACGAAATCCTCCAGGCAAATCTTCCCTCCATCGACAGGAATCTTGGCGACAGGGATCCTCGGCCCGCTGCGGCAAGCTCGGCGCTAAATCGACCTCAAAGCCGACTGCCCGATCTCTGTTGACGTCCCAAACATTCACTGACACTTTCACATTGGTGCATGTGAAATGGGAGCACGGTCTCACGGCATCTTGTGCTTCCATGGGGCATCGAATGCGCTGTTCCGACGATTCGGGCAAAGAGTGCGGTGCTGAGCGATACCGCTGAGGCCATTCGACGGATCGCTGCTTGCGACTTGCACTCAGCCACCGCGTAGCCACCTCTATCTTCGTAATCCCTGCACTTTGCCTTTGCTCACTCATTATACACTGTACGACGGACGTACAACGCATGCTTGTGTACATATCTTGGCCATACCCAAACGATTGCATTCCATTCGCTCCGGACTTTGTTTGCTGCTCCCGATGACATGCTGCTCCGATAACGCGGAAAGCAGTTGCCTTTAGCTGGATCGAATGCGACTGCCTGTTTGAATATCATCTTACATCTTGAGCTCGAAACATACCTCTTGGGTCTTAAGACTACCCCAAGCATGACTTACGACATGGAGCATACAATTGTGGAGGCGACTTCCCTGTCTGTCGTCACAGACATTGCCACCAATCCACCAGCAGACCCCAAAGCACCAGCAAACATACCAAGGCTACCGTTAGTGCTCTATATTGCGCGAGTTCCGGGAAGCAGAGATGTCTTTCTCACGCCGATAAAGCCTCGCGAGAAAGTCGTCACGGCTGAAGATGTTCAGAGCTCGCTCTATTTCATCCATGTCAACTCGCAGGAGGATTATGAGGAGCCGCCAAGACGGCCATCATCAGTCAATACAGATGCCTCATATCTGCTTCTGAAACCAGATCAGGGCATCAGAAGAAAGCCGACATTACCAAGAAGACCAGCTGCCCCTCCTACGCCTCCATATCCTGTCGATGAGTTTCCTCCGAGCATCTACGACCAACCTCCAAATCCTCCTAACCATGGTGGCATCGCTCGCAAGCCGGTTGGTGCAAGACCAAATCAGCATTCGCCTGGGCTACCTAGATTACCTCGTCGACCATTGCCAACGCCACCGAGAGACGAGGTTCCATATGAGCAATCTCTGCATGCTAACAACGTGCACCTCCTCCGACGAGCGGATCACAGCGACGATAACAATCCGTACCTGAGAGAGTATGAGACGTCGCCTTCGCCCATCGATCCGGCCGACCTCCCGGAACCAGGGTCTCTGACATTGATTCGACGCGACCCAGCATCAGGCGAGCAATGGAACGTCGCCTCTATACATGATCCTCCGATGCACGAGGTATCTTCCGCGGCGCTTCGTAATCCGACAGCTGCGCAAAGAACGAAACAAGGAGGCGCACCTCTTTACCTCGACATCTCCAACCCGTCATACGCGCAATTCATCAACCAAGACCGGGCAGGTTCGCGCCTCAGCACCGACACCACCAGCTCGGGCAGCAGCGATCCACCACCGGATGGAGTTTTTCGCCGAAGACTTTACATGCCTGGCTCAAGATTTGGCATGCACGACTATAACCGCAACAACCGATTCAGCTCCATCACCCCGTTCGATCAAGACCTACCTATGCGCAAAACCATGCGCCACTCAGTCGACATCGGCGCTCCATCATCCACCTCCTCTTCATCTCAACCCTTCACCGACCGCCGAAGTAAAGGCTATACCTTCACGTCCCCTTGGGATGGGCGGTGCGAATTCTCTACGGGAGTAGCTGGCAAAAGCCTCAAATGCCGTCACTACCTCCCCTCGCACCCGGGCCTGAGCATGGAAGTCAGCGAGCTACGCTTCAATCTCCCTACTTCTTCCAGCAAAGCAGCTAAGAACTCCTTGACCGACAAGAGATCCTCTTACCTCAGCGGTCTGCATAACCGACTCCATTCAAAGAGTGAGGATGGATCAGTGGTGGATTTTGTGTTTGATGAGGATGGCGGGATTGATTTGACGCTGGGCAGGGAACGGGCGGGAGGCGGGTTTGGTGGAAAACAGGCAAAATTGGGGAAGTTGATCATACAACCAGAAGGACTTGCTATGCTTGACTTGTTAGTTGCTGCCAACGTCGGGCTCTGGTGGAGAGCTTGGGGCCGGTGAGAAGGAGAAGATGGCATGTCTATGATGTGTAGATTTACTGTATGAAGTATGAAGCTAGAGTACAGTGTTCTGCTCAAATCACTCGCCAGTGTGGGTATCTTTCGCTCTCAGTCAGTCTGTCTGTAAATGCATCGCTCGCTCGCTAATCTCAATCAGTCGTACATTCTCGATCAAATCTTTTTTTTTTTTTGGTTTCAACAATCAGGTAAATAAAGAAGCACGCCAGCATCGGTCTGTCAAAATCAAGTACAAAGCATCGCCAAAACCATGAAAGAAGCATCTGTCAAAGCAAATCGCAAGCATCGTGTGTCGTAGTTGGCCAGTAATGTGCAGCAGGATCACTGCTGTCGTCTCGCCAAGATCGTGTGTGGTCCATGCGTCGTCTGTGCCGGAAATGGTATGGTTTGTCGTGTGTCGCCAGAAATCGGTAGTGGATAATAAAGAGGATGGCCGCCCAAGGCCCAGTCGCAAGTCGCCAGTGTTCCCCGTAGTGTGATGCTCGCTCGCCCACTCACAACGGCGAACGCTGCGCAACCAGCTCTTCATACCGCTCACGCAGTGTCGCCATCTCACCCGCAAGATCATCATCTGGCTTGCGCTGTCGGTTCAGCACATCGATGGTCTCGGAGAGGACGATGAATATGCCGATAAGTCGAATTTCCGGACGCTGGCAGAAGTCCATGGCGCGGTTTTCGATGGCTTCTTTCACGATCTTGAAGAGGTCTCGACCGTAGCGGATCATGATTTTGAGGACCAGGGCGTCGGAAGCTTTGGATGAGAGACGCTTCGAGTTTTTGAGAGGCTTGCCGGTGTCTGGGGAGAGGTTGAGGGCTGTGGTGGCGGAGGTGCGGAGGGCGGAGAATTTGTGGAGGAGGTTGTAGCGCACCTCGGGGTTGGCTGATAGAGGGGCCGTGCGGAGACTGGTGATGGTAGTCTGTAGCTCGTCCGTGAGGCCGGTCGTCTTGAGAACGTAGATAGATGAGGGGATCTTGGCCAACGGGTAGAAGATCTGTTCAGCAGCTTGTGGAACGAGGCTGAGTTTCGTGGAAACGACGGTGATAGACACAGTGGGCTTCAGCTCGTTAGGCCCTGACGGTGGAGCTGGCAACGAGCGACCAGCTTCCATGAGCTTCGAAGAGAGTGAGTAAAGGATGCGGCCGACGTTTCCAAGGTCATTGCGGAACCAGTCATCGCCGCTCATCTCGTACTTCTCGTCTTGCATATCGACGGTGATGTTGATCTTGCGAACACGAGTGAGGTGAGCGGCCCAGACACCGTCGAGCTGCGAGATAGGCTGGTCGTTTCGAAGCCATAAGCGGTTGGTCTGATCGACTCTAGCGACGTCTGGATGCGTGGTATCGAGATCTCCATCGAGGGAGCTGGAACCGCCTGGATAGGCTTTGATGTCGAGCGTGATGGAGCTGTCGACGTAGAGATGGCCACGGGCATCCTCGTTGATCTGCTTGCAAGTGCAAAGCAGGGCAGGCGAGGCGCGAGCACCCTCGCCAAGATCGTGGATGCGTGCCTTAAGGTAGATCATGTTGCGGATCTCGGGAGAAAGGCTGAGAAACCGGAATGGTTGGCTGGTCTGAATGGCAGCATTCGATTTCGGCGCAGCGTTCGAGGTGCTGTCGGAAGACGAAGAGGTGATTTCGTGCACCTTGCCATGGATGCCCAAGCTCTTGATGCAACGCTTCTTGGCGGCGGGCTCGGTGGTGGAGGCGGGCGCGACGAGGACATGGGTGTCGCCATTGATCTTGAGGGTTTTGATGGAGCGCTTCTTGGAAATCTCGCGCTTGGAGGTAGACGAGGTAGATGAAGCGGGGCGATGAGTAACGCCGTTCACCTTGAGGCTCTTCAGGACCGGCTTCTTCATGATGCCGGCCTGTGGAGCCTGTGAGTTGAACGTAAATGGCAAGGTCGACGGCTCTCCGGATGGCGGCATGGTAGCCGGCGCGATGATGTGCTCGTACTTGGGGTTGCGAGTGGATGAGCTGTCGGAAGTGGGCTTTGCTGCCGGTCGAGGTGGAGGGGGCATGGCCTTGTTCACGTTGACTTTGGCACCCATCTTGAACGGAGGTACTTGGAGATGCTGGATGATCTTGGAGGTAGATCGGGAGAGTTTGTCTGTGGCTGTCGAATCTCGGAGACGGTATTCGTACAGTGGCCGTTCGGGGTAGATGAAGGTAGATAGACGGCAAGGTGTTTGGCGGGTTCGTTTGTGGCACCTTGAGAGTAAGGAGAGGGGTTCGATTTTTTCTGAATGAGGAAGGGGGAAGTCGTCTGCTTAAGTACATAGCTGAGAACGTCAAATTCTGGAGGCTGGGGATGTCGACGTCCTTGAGCAAAGGCCACGGATGTGGTCTGTGCGGGGGAAGTGCTGTCCGCTTGCCCAATCAAATCGCTTCATGTTCACTCACTGACCGAAAAGGTGGCTGGGAGCAAGAACTGCAGACACCACGCAAGGACCACATAGGGGCCCTCACCGGGCTCGAGCACCTGAACAACCACTGGGACATGAACATCCACTGGGACATGAACATCCACTGGGACATGAACATCCACTGGGACATGAACATCCACTGGGACATGAACATCCACTGGGACATGAACATCCACTGGGACATGAACATCCACTGGGATTCTGAGGCAGTGCAGCTCCGTGCACATAAACATCCACTGGGACTCATGAACAACCAGCGGGAATGACTCCGTGCACCTGAAGAACGAGTGGGATTCGTGAAGAAGCTGTGGGATTGAAGGTGCGTGATTGGGAATTGAGTTCATGGACCTGGCAACGCGGTGTCTGGCTCGGTAGCGGATATCGAGACTGCCGTGTCCTGTGTCCCAAAATGGGCTCTCATCGTCGCTGGCGGTTTGAAGTGATGATGCGGAGCATGTCAGCCAGCAAAGCAGTAGCTTTCACATGATAGAGGAGCTGGAAGCGCCACCAGCTGCTTGGCAGAAGTCGATAGAATGGAAGACTCGACTATCTCGGCTGCTACATGGTGGAGTGCTCGGTCTTGTCATCATTGTCGCACAGCAGGTTCACCACTTAAGAGTCCAGTTCTGCGCTCGGTGCTCCTAGAGAGGGATAGAATCCTCAGGCCTCTTCTTTACAACGCTATCAGGGGCATCGAACGCCGCGCTGGCGGGGCTACCATTCAATACCCCACAGACGCCGACGACATGCAAACAAAGCCAGATCAGATCAGCATTGACCACGCGGAGGCCACAAAGAATGAGCTCGGCCTCGCCACCGCTGCTTGCGCCAAACGTGCTGATCACACTAGGACCCAAGGCTCCTTTCAGCCCCTCATTGCAATTGCAGCTTTCACACCGCACAAGCGCAGCGGCGAGCGTGGCCCAAACACGCTGTGCGGCTACTGGCGGAGGCTCTAGGATTTCAGTATTAGGACGATGCGCACTTGGAGCTCCAGTCCAGCGCAGATACGATCGATCGCAGTATTTGCGCTTCTGCCATCAGCTTGTGCTCATGGCAAGATTGCAAATCCTGAGTCTTGGAGGTTCCCCTTAGAAGCCAGGTGAAAGGCGAGTGTTCTGCAGTCTTCTCTCCAAGTCTGTCAAGAACTCTGATGCCATCACACCAACCACGTGATCCTCTGCGCAGTCGCATAGACCATTTTCAGACGGACCGTTCGAGACGTGCGCTGCGAGCTATTCCATCAAGTCGGCACACGCTCCAGCCGCGAATTGCCCCCATTCGACCTCCTAGCGCATGTAAAGGGCGGGAATGATACATGCATTAGACCTGGACGAAGCTCGTAGCGATTCAGCTAAGTCCTGAGGATGTTCTACAACCGTCGCGGACTCCGGCCGGTGAAGAAGTGATTTTAAAACCGCTTTCCGTGTCGTGTTACAAGTGCGCAGACCTTTCACCTTCTTGTCCAGAACTTGCGTTTCTTCTGGCCCTCGAACCTGTACCCTGGGTAATAAGTCCCGGCGGTCACGCGTGCACCACGAGCACGAAGCTCTCGCTCCATCACCTCGTTGCCTTCGTTATCGGCAACAAGTAAGGGCGTAGATATTCGTCGATCGGCTTCATCGGGGTCTGCACCAAAATCGAGTAAACACCGGACCAAATTAATTTCATCGAGTCGGACAGCTCTGGTCAGCCAGGTACTCCCATCGCTAAGATAAATCGGCTTCCGCGACGCTCCAGCGGACAGAAGTCTGCGGAGGCAATCGACTTTTATGTGCTCAAATGCAGCTCTGGCCGCTGTACATCCATCTTGGTTGCTATGATCTAGGGCAGCGGCATTCTGTAACAGCAGCCGGACGCATTCATTGTGTCCATGAGTGGCTGCGAAGATCAGGGCTGTATTGCCCTTCTCATCTGAGACGTTTGGATCAATGCCACTGGCAACCAACAACTCAAGAGACTGTGCGCTCCCTGAGATAGCTGCGATCACCAATGCTGAACGGCCCCACTCATTACCGAGACCACCTTGAGATTCTTCACGTAGTAAGACTTTCAAAACTTCAAGACTGGCACATGCGGCGGAGCGGAATGCCTCGCCCCAATCATCATTTATGAGCCAAGCGGGCCTCCCTTGCTTGCGCGCGTGGTTGATAAGTACCAAGGCACACTCAGGACGGTCGTGGATAGTAGTTGCCTGCATGAGCGACACTCCTCCGTCCTTTCGTGTGCCGACGTCAGCGCCGTTTTCGAGCAGAAGCCTGAGGCTTTCATGCATCGCATGGGTGACAGCAACCATAGCCGCTGTCTCCCCACGCTCGCTCCTGACATCGAGATCAGGCTGATCAGCGCCAGGAGTAATCAAAGCTCGAAGCACATCCTGGTCTCCCAGTACTGCGGCAAAATGAATTGCCGTCCATCCACGGCTATCTTGAGAGATCCGATTGGCACCGTGCTTAACCAGAAGGTCGACTATGCGGACGTCGCAGCTATGCATGAGACATGTGGATCCGGAGCAGAGAGACTTTGGGATCGCATTGCTAATTTCCAGTCGGTTCACGTCATACACACACCAGTTCGTGTACGTGGCATCCACGACCGCAGCCGGGTTGTCCATGATGATCTCTAGTAAGTTGAGATGCTCGAAAAAGCACGCGACATGAAGAGGCAAGCATTGCGTGACCTGGTGTAGTGCAACTGAGTTTACACAAGCCGACCAGTCGCCGAGTGATTGACTCAGCCGTAGCGGCTGTAGCACACTACGGAGCACGTTGGCTTCAGCGAAGGCATCCGCTCCAGTTTCGAGAACGGTACGGTACACATTGATGCTGCCATCAGCACAGCAGCAATGGAGAACTGTACCAAGCAGGCGGCTGACGCAACCCGCGTTGGCACGGTACTTGAGTAGCATGCGAACTACCGATTCGCGCTTTTTAAGACACGCAAGATGCAGAGGCGTGGTTTGATCGATGTTGCTAGAGTTGACGTCCGCTCCAGCATCCAACAAGAGAGCTACAACGTCCTCGTAGCCGCCGAATGCTGCAAAGTGAAGGGCGTTGAATCCGTCGTCGGTGCTATGGTCCAAATCCACGCCTAAGTGGAGCAGGTATCTCACTCGTGGTGTCTGGCCTTCTTCGCAAGCTTTAAGCAGTACTTTGCTTCGCTGGTCCTCTCGCAACGTCTCATCCGAACGTCGTTTCCGTAAAGTATACGTATAGTTGTAGTTGTTATGGACATTTCCGTTGTGTTGACGTGCGCTTCCGTGGGCTGAGATGTGCTCAAAAGTCATAAGCTGCGCGAAATCTCGGCTCAAATCGTGCTCAGGCTGTTCAGATGCGGTCGCCATCGTGTAGGAAGCCCATGGGAACGCTCGTGTGGTGCGCTGGCGCACAAACCAATACACTTTGCAGGCCAGCAAGAAGTGAGGTTGGTGGTATCACAGGGCTGAGTCGTCTTCGACCGGGGTCCGATCGCTATTTCATTGGTTTGCTTCGGTTACACGACAGGAGCTGCCACCGTTCACTACAGCAGGTGTACGTCCAGGGGTACAGATATGGAGAAGCAGAGAGTCTATTTTGCTTTTCAAGCAGGTGAAGACTTTCGGAATCGCTGGCTACACCACGGTCTGCTGATAACATGGTCGACATGCTCAAATGCGCATTATCGAACAGAGACAACCAGCAGCGAGATCGAAGCGTGGCCTCTTGATTGTTCCGGGAGAGGCGCATGGAGCGCCGGCTGAAGGGGCAAATACATCGCATTTGGGTATCATAACTATCTGCCTACATCAATCAAAGCTGATCGTGCCCAAGCCCCTCTCGTTAGCAGCCTCCTGGACACCCAACTTGATCCTCCGAAATTCTTCCTGCCATTCGTCCAGTACATCCTGAGGAACATCCTCCCCTTCATCAATGACCCACGCCATCCACTTCACGACCGAGACAGCTTTATTGAGATCCATCTCATCAATGATGACAGCCTTCAAGTATCTGATCAAAGCATCAACGTCTTCTGAATACGGTCCTTCATCATCAAACTCCTTGAACCACGCAGAGACAGCATCGCGTAGCTCAGGCAACGTGCTCAACTTCCGGCTGGTGAAAGTCGGCTTCGTGGATCTAGGCGGCAGGATGAAATGTCGCTCTATAGGACCTGCATCTTGCTTTTGCTTTGAACGAGAATTCTTTGCACGTTGATGAAGTGACAGATCGATACCGCCAGTGCGCTGCAGACGGGACTGGCGCTGTTGTGCAAGCACTTCTTGACGGAGGTCGTCTGGCAAGGCGGCAAGAACTTCAGGATCCAGCTCGTCCTCGGTCGACGAGGCAGCAGTCGTCGCAGCTGTCGGTCGCGCAACAAAGTTTGACTGTGTCAGTGTGTTCTCTTCTGCAGCGCTTCGTAAACGTGAGGACAATCCTCCACCGCGAGGTCGGCCGCGTCCGCGTTTGACAGGCTGTCGTGGCGGCGGTAGCACGCGACTCTTACGCGGCGACTGAGGGAGTAATGCTTGGTCGCCTCGTTTGGACTGTTGCGGAGGCTGGTTGTAAAAGCCTAAAACCTCATTTCGGACATCCTCAGGTAGTGCCTCAAGAATATTGGGATCTAGCTGAGAATGGGTCGGAAGCGCTATTGCGGGCGACTGGGCCCTGGAGCTCTGATTAGAATCCACGTGCTCTTCGCCTCTTTCGAGAGGCCGGACGGTTTCGGTGACGGGGAGCACGTCGCGAGCTGGTTCATCTGCTGCCTTCGACGCTTGGCGAGCTAGCTTTTCTCGAATGTCGTCCGGCAGCTCAGCGAGGACACTGGGATCGACCTGGGTAGGCAAGACAAATTGCGTGCCGAGCGTATTGAGCGGCTTTTTGGTGGGAGTGCCAGTCTGGACGGGCTTGAAAGCTGCACTGGGCCTGTTCGCTTCGGCGATCTTCTGCTTTTCAGGCGTCGAGGCGTCGTCCTGTATTGGATCCTCATGAGGCACTGGCTGAGCCGGAACGGGCTTCGTAGGGCCAGCCTTGAAGTGTAGTTTACGCTGGCTGCCTTGGTCTGTACCCTCTGCGCCTTGCTTGATGGGCTCCAGTTTCTGCATTTGCACACCAATGCCTCGAAGCTCGCCAGACGATATATTGAACGCTTTCAGCAAGGCAGTTGCTTCCTTTGCCAAGACTCCGTGGTCGTTGGTAGCAACTCCAAGCTGCAACGACCGATTGAAGACGTCACACTTTCCATGCCCAAGATGCTTAGGAGGATCAAGCGGTGCATCTGCCGCTCGCTTCATGACCTTCATGGTAAGCTGCTTGCCCTTCACTCGCTCCTTGAGCAGACGTTTGTTGAGCTCGCCACACAGGCCATGCATGAACTCATCCACCTGGTCTTGGTTCTCGAAGCGAACACCCCAATTAACTTCTGCAGAGACAGATTTGCGCACAACTTGGTCGCCCACTTCGGCCTTGTCAATCCCACGTGCATATTCCCAAATCTTATCGCCTGTTTTGGGACCCAGAGTATTGATGAGCCTCTCTTTGGACGTTTCGCGGATATCTTTCACTAGCTTGATTCCGATCTCCTCAAGTTTGCCTCCAATGCTCCAAGCAACACCGGGAAGCTTCTGCACTTCAAGCTGCCCGATAAACTCTAAGACCTCCTCGGGCCTCAACTGGTATTGACCTGCTGGCTTGGCCTTGCGAAGTGCAACTTTCGCTTGTAATATGTTGGCCCCAATTCCGACGGATACTGCGCAACCTGTCTTCTCAAGCACCTCGTCACGGAGGCTCTGCGCTATTTCATCTGCCTTCTTTTGCTCCCGATAAACAGCACCCTCATTGCGCTGGACTCCATTCGAGCCACTTTCAGCAATGCAGATACTGCTGATGTCGACGAGGGCCTCATCGATGCTTACGCTCTGCACTATTCCACCTGTGGCCATGATCGCATCATAGAACTTGCGACTGGCCTCTTCATATCCTGGAAAGTCGTAAGGAAGTATTTTGACCCCAGGACAAAGCTCCTGCGCCCGCCTCATCCACATCCCGTTGCTGATTCCAAAATTTCGAGCCGGATAGTTACAGCTTGCGATTTCCGAACCGGAGCCATTCCCATGCGCAACAACAGCGGGCTTATCTTTGTACTCTGGATGCTTCTTGAGCGAAACAGCCGCGAAAAAGCTGTCAAAGTCTACGTGCATGACGTATCTCCGCTGGCCGGGCAGTCGCTTCTGTTTGGCCTTCTGGGACGACGACTTCTCTGCTGCCAGAGCCTGTAACTGCGACTTCAAGTTCGCTTTCCAGGTCGAAAGGTGATGAAGGCGCGATTCGCGATAATACTGTTCCAAGAAGTCGGGATGTACAACAGTCGACTTGCGAATCTTTGGATCTGAGAGTAACAGCGCGTTGTGCTCCTCAGCGGTCATCTTGGCTAACTTGGAAGGTGATAAGGATTTGAAAACGTCCGAATTGCTCACTACTGCGTGCGAGAAGTCTGGCTCTTGAGAGCCTTCTCGTGGCCGCAGTCCTGGAGGGTGGTCGTCAGGGACCATCGACTCGGACATGACTGAATGGGGAGCAACATCTTCGCCGGAATCAGCGGGTACGGCCGGTGGACTTGTCGGAGGCGGTGTATGTGGAGGAGCAACTTCTTGAGCTGGATCCGCATTAGGTTTTGCAGGTCCTGCTGAAGGTTGTTGGCCTCGATCTACCTCATTGAGAGCCTGCTCGATTGAGCTTGTGATTTCTGGCAAATCGTACTCATCATCGTCAATATCTTCGATGTCCGGAGTCACCGTCTGAGTCAACCGAGGAGGCTTTTGTGCCGACTGTTGAGACTTGAAGTGGCTCGTGTACCAGCTCGTGTCGGTCTGTTCCCGGTAGCCCTGTGCCTTCTTATTGGCCTGGCTAACTACCTGTCCGTTCTCAAACCCAAGCACCTTCTGTCCAACTCCTTCATCTAACACTCGATACTGGTCCCAGGGTAAAAGCTTTCCAGCCTTGATGCTGTCGACTATCCAAGCTGGTTTCACGATTCGATAGCGCCTGAACTCTTCCTTCTTCTTGGGCGTCAGGTTGCTTGCAATGATGTGGGTGACCATGGTCTTCCCGTCCAGATATTGAATGAATCCACCGCCATGCTGGACAATCATAGTATGCAGGTCGTTCAATGATGGCTGAGTATATCCATTGACGTGTGCAACAACGCCTTTGAATATCTTTGGCTTATCAGAGTGAGATCTCAGCTCGGCATCCAGATTCTGAAGTTTGATCTTCTTGCGGCGAAAGTAGTCCGAGAACCCGCCAAATGCGCTTCCTTCATACTCCTCGCCGGTCTCGCCAGAGAAGTTGTGGTTCTCGATTCGTTTGCGCACACTGGCGCTTTTCTGCTCGAGGCGGGAGCCCATCTTGGCGTTTCAGACTCATATTGTGTAGGTCCTGGGCTCAAGTTGGCACTGTTCTGTTCACATGTCATGTGTGTTGGGCGAGATTGAGAGAGATGTGCTACGACACCGTGTCTTTGAGCGCGAAGGAGACGCGTAGAGTGACGTCCAAACCGACGCTTGGACCGCCTGAGGCAACCATGGGCCCGGCCGCCGAAATCTTGGCACGCTAGCCGTATCGAAAGCTTCCGCAGCTTTTTCTCTTCAGCAGAGGCACCTCGACCGCCTTCCACCTCAACCTCTGCCTCTTCATCCTTTTACCCTACACCTAGTTCCACCCTTCTTACCCTCTTTTCCGACTCTCCACAGTCTATCGCTCGATTTTATTGAGCAGGCGTCTAATCAACAGACCAACGAAGGTCGCTTCACCAACCTCTACTAATACCTATTCAATCGCATTAGCAAAATGTCTGCTATGCTCCCAATGGCCTTGTACGGCCTCGAGGTCCCCGCTGGCGATGTCGCGATCGTGTCCAAGCCAGACATCCCGTCTGCCTACCGCATCACTATGGCGGCCATCGATCCAACTGCAGAGCCAGAGGGCGAAGACGGTGCAGTCCCTCGAGCGACTCTGAAGATCATCCGTCAGTCTCTTGACGACTACGATGAGGACGACGATGACTACGACGAGGAAGACTTTGACGTTGACGAGATGGAGCGCATGCTTGCTGAGGAGGACTCAGAGGAGGACAGCGACGATGATGAGGAAGCGAACGGCGGACCCAGCGACCCAGCCAAGAGCAAGGCAGCCAAGAAGGCCGCTGCACAGAAGGCTATCCAGGCCATGCTTGAGGAGGAGGATATGGATGTCGACGAGATTCCAAACGGTGTCAACGGCGTCAAGAAGTCTGCCAAGGCCATCGGCAAGATGCCAGCCAGCGACGAGGACAGCGATGAGGAAGAGGACGATGACGAGGCGGATGAGTACGAGGAGTTTGTTCTCTGCACCCTGGATCCAGCAAAGGTATCTCATTTCATTGATCCCACCAGGTGAATCGTAGCTAACGAATCCTACAGAACTACCAGCAACCACTCGACATCACCGTCGGTGAGCGCGAGCGCGTGCTCTTCAAGGTGACTGGCACCCACAGTGTCTACCTCACCGGCAACTACGTCCAGCCGGTCGATCAGCACGATCACGGCATGTACGACCCCGACAGCGACGAGGAGGGAGACTACGACCTCGAGCCCGACAGCGACGAGCTTGACGACGAGTACGATGAGGAGGACGAGCTCGATGACATTGAGGACCCACGCATCACTGAGGTCGAGAGCGAGGATGAGGCTCCTAAGCTTATTGAATCCAAGAAGGACAAGAAGGGCAAGAACAAGCGCCCTGCTGAGGATGACACCGCCGATGCCGACAACATCGATGCCCTGATCGCCAACGCTGCACAGAAGGAGGCTGCGACCAATGGCGAGAAGCTGAGCAAGAAGGAGAAGAAGAAGCTCAAGAAGAACGATGGGACAGCAGCCGCTGTCGAGGAGAAGGAGGCACCATCGTCCATCAAATCCGACAAGAAGGTCCAGTTCGCCAAGGAACTCGAGCAGGGCCCAACTCCAACGAAGGACGCGAAGAAGGATGACAAGAAGGCTACGGGCCCCAGGACCGTTCAAGGCGTCAAGATTGACGACCGCAAGGTTGGCACTGGCCCAGCAGCGAAGTCCGGCGATCGCGTCGGTATGCGCTACATCGGCAAGCTCGAGAAGGACAACAAGGTCTTCGACAGCAACAAGAAGGGCAAGCCATTCACCTTCAAGCTTGGTGCTGGCGAAGTCATTAAAGGCTGGGAGATCGGTATTCAGGGCATGAGCGCTGGTGGTGAGCGACGCATCACCATTCCCGCCCACCTGGCATACGGCAGCAAGGGCACTGGGCCCATTCCGGGCAATGCCACGCTTGTATTCGACGTCAAGCTGCTCGAGATCAACAAGGGCAAATAAACGAACCACTGGCCCGAGTAACGACTGACGGGATCGATCGACTGTTTTCTGATGTTCACTCACATGTACCACTTACGGCTGCCGCTCTGCGCAAGTTCTGCATAGGTCAGCCTACTTTCCAGACCCAAGTGCTGGAGGGAAGGACGGCGGACCGGTCGATGTTGCTGAAGCTTTCTGCATGGCAGATGGCGTTGGAAAGTCGGCTCTGCAGGCTTGCTGTGTATTTCATTAGTTTGATGTTACTGCTGCTGTGCGATGATACCCGAGTAGCACGAGTTCACCCGTGCTCCGAGGATGGGTCTTGTTTGGACAGCATGAGACGTGTATAAAAGCATTATGGGAAACATTGCTAGCAGGCGCTGGGGTGAGGCGTCAAGCAGATAGTGTATTGAATGGCATTTTCCGAAAAGAGCTTTCTTCGTTCTCTCGCTCCCATGTCGTTCGACCCATGGGCTCGTCGGTCCAACATTATGGAAGTGTCATATACGTATGCGTGCAGTAAGAAACAGTATCCAAGCTCTGGTTGTTGAAGACGTATGTACCTCTCAACTCTGAACCGGCGGAAAAGATCGGACACTCGGAGACGTCACTCCACAGTTCGTACATTGACGTGGATGTACGAACTGCTCCATCTGCCACCGGCCTTCCTTCGTGCCCTTTGACTCTTAGAACCACTTCCTAGAAAGCACAATATGGATTTCGTACTCGGCCAGAACCCTGCTCAAGGAGCAAGCGTGACAATATCTCGCGGTTGCGGCGTTTGTTCGTACATTTGACGATGCCAAAGGCTCGCACGACTTGCACGAGATGCTCGCAACGACGGCAGAAGTGCGACAAAAAGACACCATGCTCTCGATGCGTACACGCGGGAGCAGGCGATAAGTGTAGTACGACATGGGATGGAGGCTATGAGTACCAAATTGTCTCTTCTTCTAGTCTGGCCACTGCTAACGCCTCGCCAGCCCGACTCTGCATCGCCACAAATATCCAAAGGGGGAGAGCGACCTTCGTAGGCGAGAAGCTCGTACCAAAGCGAGGACATCGGCGACGAAGACTGGTGACGTTCAAGGACTTCTTTCGCCTACATCCACGCCGGACTCCTCGCAGGCCACTATTCAAAGACCTCAAGGCAGTGCTGCAATTGCACAGCCCTCTCTTGATTTGTTGCCCAACTACCCAGTTCTTGACAGCAGCTACTCATATCGACACACTGCAGCGGCCCTTGATGGTCCCGACCTGTACGGCCCGCTGAACGAGATTTTGCAGATCCAGAAGCTGCTTCCGCCTCCAGAAACCCTTCAGCAGCTAGTGCGGTATCATGGTGACTATCTCTTCTGGCATCATGGCTGCGTTCACATGCACACATTCGAATCCGAAGTTGACGTCTCTTTAAAAACCGGAAACGGAGCCATTCAACTTCTTGAGCTGGACCTCAGGTGGTGCGCACTCTTGTTCGCAATTCTTACTTCCAGCTTGACTTGCGCTCCCAGGAGTGTAGCACGCGTATGGGGCTATGACGCCGCTGAGAAGCAAGCTCTGAGCCGCCGATGGCATCAGGCTACTGTCGACTGTCTACGTCTCGGCGACTATGCTTCGAGGCCGCATATCTTCTCTGCAATGGCAATTTCGGTCCTGGCAATCGCGTCACACATCCTTGGACTTTCCAATGAGCAATACGTGATGTTTGGCACTGCCCTCCGACTGTGCCAGAGTTTGGGACTCTACAAGCTTCACGATAATGCTGGAAAGCTGCTCCCAGCAGACCCAACTGGCGCGGAGATCCAGCGAGAGACAGGACGAAGGATCTGGTGGAATCTGTGCAAGCAGGATTGGTTGTCGCTCAGTTCCTACGATATGTTCTTGATTAACCCTCTACACTTCAAGATATCACGACCTCGGCGATACGAACACGAACCACAGGCAAGCGTCGATTTCTTCAACTACCTGATAGATGTCGGTCTGATCCTCGTGGAGTTCCACAATGTGGTTGCGTCGTGTGAAGACCTTAACACGAAATATCAGCATGTCTTGACCTACGATTCAAGGCTTCGGACTCTAGAGCTTGGGCCGTCAAAGATACACGACGATGTCCTTAATGCCGACTGTGCACGCACTATTCATGCACACAAGACGATCAGCATCCATCGCCACTTTCTCGGAAGGAGCTTGAGAGATGCGACGTACGCGTTCACCAGGTGGGCCTGCGTCGAGTCGTCAAAGACCATAATCCAAGAAGTCGAGATTGCAATGTCGAAGCCCGAGCGACCCTTCATCTGGAATGATCAAGCCCATTTAGCCGGAGCTGGTGTGGTCATATGCCTAGATGTCATGCACCGCACCGTAGATGAACCTGAGTACGTCGAGCATCGCAAGTTGATCGACAAGGTGCTCGCCTTGTTATCCCGATGTGAAGAGAGCATGGTGGCTGTTCGAGGTCACCGTCTGCTGACCACCATGCTTCGAAGCGGCTTGAAGGGCTCGGTTGAAAAGACTGCATACGCAGTTCTTGGAGACGCAACCGTAGCTCACGATGTTGAGAGTAACAGTGACGATTCTCAACAAGATGGCTCGCAGCCTACGGAGCTGGCAACGAGTAGTGTCATCACAAACTTGGCTCAACCTGGCGGTACATCCAGCGCGATCGAAGCAGACTTCTCATCAAATCTTTCAACCAACGCCAACTTCTCCGATCCGACAGATTCGTCTTGGACTGACCTCCTAGCTGAGTTCTTTCCTGATCAGCTAGGCTTCGGAAATTCTTTGGCGGGGGACAACGATCTTTTCGGATTCTCGGGACCTTTATGAAGAAGTCTGTCTCCTGATCTCTGGAGGACATGGCTCCATGGATCTCAGACATATCTCAGCAAACATTTCCCCAATCGAGATGTACGATGCCGTACAGGCATCGGCTCGGAAAACCACTTCCACGCTCTACGTACTGTACCTGCATACCTTCAACCATCACACACCCAATCTCAACACAAACCCCATCACCTGCGAAAATGTGTCAACATACCAGTCTGATTCTCCTTCTCACTCACCGACTTTTCCAACGACTCGCAATCCTCGACTCCAAACAGACGACACTTTTCCGCGCCTTCACTCAAGCCCTATAGCAGCAGACCAGGATACCATTCATAGGTCTCACGCAAACTTTCATCAGCAGAAGCTCCTCATCTCAGCTCATCAACCTACACCTCGGCGACCCGGCGTCTCTCAACCTAATATTCGGATTCGTATTCGCTCCTCTCACGGTTCTACCGGCCCGTGCGAAGAAAGCACAAACTAGCAGGCTGAGTCAGTTGCATACATCAACGATCCGTTATGTCGGGTGTCAATGCGCACTCTTCACATGCTGCTTGCTGCGTCTGGTAGCTCGGAGCGTAACTCCGAGTACCGGCCCAAAACGCATCAGACTTTCGAATCCATCGCGGATACTGTATTTCCAAAAGCCGGATGGGGAGTGGGGTAAATGTATGTACTTTACGAAGGCAAAGCGTAGCGTACGTGTTTGCGTATGCGTATACTCCCGACTTCCGTCTTGACTCAGCATTGCAGACGCAGGCTCCCGGCTCCCGGCTTGTATTCTTTGTGTGAACCCGAGGGAGCCGACAGTAGATGATGAAGATGGATGCATGCAGGTGAAGGAACATCAAACGTCTGGGAAGGACGTGAAGGACGTGGCGTCGCGAGCCTTCCGTAGGCAGGGAAGTTGTGGAGATCAAGGACCGGGGAAACTAAAAGAAGGGATTGTGTGGAGAATAATGATGAAAGTCGAAAGTCTGAAGAGTAAGCACCAGTGATGTCGTCTCAGAATGAACATTGCCAAGTTCCAGTAGTATACGCTCCTCGGAGAGGGACGTCAGCTCTTCTGCGGAGACCAAAATGATGAGAGCGTGGAAAGAAAGTATCACCAACACAATTCAAAGAGCCCCGCTCATATTCGATCTATTCTGTCCACCAAAGCTCGCAAATATGTCATACATACATGATGAGTGGTATTTTGCTGTTGAATGGACAACGCTCGCTCAGCAAACACCACACCAATGAGACAAGTCAAACGTCCAAGATTCTCGCATCAGAAAACAAGAGGAGATCCGTAATCCGCCACATCAATCAAGCACAGCCATAGCCACATGAGCCTGGTTAGGCTGCAACGCCTGCCACCAAACTCTATCATCGTTTTGTTGGCCTCGGCCGTCAGCAGAAACACCCGTCCCAAGATCAAGTTTGTTGTTGAGGCCGTCAGCTTCTTTCAACGTCGTTCGTTGCTGCATTTTGCCTGCAGGCCTGTTGTACTGCCGTTTCAAGTGGTACCTTCGTGGCAGCAGCGTCAGTCCTCATCAAAGAAACATTACGTGCATCGTGAAGGAGGCATTGGGTTGTGTTGCAGAAGTAGGTGAAGGTGATGAGGGACACTCTACTTCTGCGCCTTCTGTTTTGCCTCCTCCTTGGTCTTGTTGGCTTCCTTCTTAGCCTCGTCGAGCTTCTGCTCGCCAACCTTCTGGGCCTCGTTGGCCTTCTCCTGGCCAAGCTTTGTGTAGTCGTTGATCTTGTCGCCGGCGACTTGCTTGTAGTGGTCAACGTTGTTCTCAATCTCGCGGACATATTCGGAACCCTTCTTCTTGGATTCCTCGTATCGTGGTCGGATGATGTCGGAAACGAATTGGATGCCGTCTTGCAAGATGTGGAGCTCTGTGCTGATAATGGCCTGAACGGTGCTAGTGATGCCTGGGCCACGGTCGTTGTGCTTGACCGTCTTGGTGTACTCATCTGTGAACGCGTTATCAGACATGTCCCATCCTTCCGATGGTATTTCTACTCACCATTCCACGTGTCGAACACGTAGGTGTATGGCCACAAGATATAGCTCTTTGCAGTGTCCACGATGGTGCCGGTCTGCTCCTTGACGATGGGGAAGTGTCCCTCAATCTTGGTCAGACCACTGTCTCCCAGCTCGTCCGCCTTCTGCACGTATGGCTTGGCGTATGTGTATGGCTTCTCGAGGTACGGCTCTACGGGTTTGCCAAAGCGGGAGTAGGCGCCATCAGCGAGCTCGAGCCACTTCTTGCCGTATGGGTTGGACTTGTACGTCTCAATGCCATCGTGAACGGCGGGATATGATGTAAGGTGGGAGAGGAACTTGGAAGATGGCTTCTCGCCGTTGGTGAGGGTCTCAGTAGCGTGAGGCATGATGGCCGGTGACTGCTAGAGGAAGACGAGGTTAGAACGGTGTGGTGGGCGGTGGTATGATCAAGCGCCGCGGCGGGGTGCGGATGAGGGGGGTAGCAGCAGTGGTGGTACGATCGGGCAATGATGGCGAGACAGATAGAATCGGTCGCGACGTCTCTAATCTTGATACGGGGAAGGTTCGCTGTCGTGGGGAAGGCGCAAGGTGCTGGGTGCTGGGTAGCTCCTACCTATGGGGTGGTCAAGTAGAGTCTTGAAGTCCTGTTTGCGCCTGCCTGTACATCGTCAGCCTGGTCATGTCCCGAAACCCCGGAAGTCGCGTCGATTGCTGGCAGAGCTCACTTACAGCTATCGTGTTACAGGTGATGGAGGTTATCCGAGCAGCTTCCGAGCTATCTGTGATGTCTGTGATGATGCAGTTGCGGAATGCAGCAGAGGGCGAAGGGCTTGGAGTGAACGGGTCGTTTTGATGAGAAGAGGGCAGAGTCAAGATGTTGAGAGCTGTGCAGGGTACTTACCTCACGTCCCCTTATGGACGTGCCCGCCCACGGAGGCGAGCAGCACGCATGTCGCGATCGCGCTATCACCGTGTTTGCATTTGCATGTGAAAGAGCGTGTGAGGGCAGGGTGACGTATCGCGAGATACCCAACAGCCAGCTGCAGCCAATCAGCGCAGACGGGCGCAAACGGGAGCCATCGGCAAGCCGCCGTTCGGCCACACGTTGACTAGAGCCGCAACTCTCAATGAACCTTGTCAGCGCACCTCAAATCTTCAATCCTGCTTTCCTGAGCGGGCTGAACATTGATGTCTTTGTACATGTGCATCTCGATCTGCGATTCGTGTCGATGGTCCGCCTGTCCGCCTGTTCGCGGGCAGCAGAGATGCGTGGACGGCACGTCGCTGCGCTCGAGAGGATACCAACCACGACCATGCGCGCCTTCCAGGGCCGTTGGTCTCAACCCATTCCAAGTTTTCAAGGATGCGAGCGCGCGCAGCATGTGAATGCCAAGAGCTTCTGACACATGCAACGAATCCCATCCCACCTTCGGCATTCCCTTCCGGCGGGAGCCGGGGTCCTCATCAGCCGCGCTTCTACTTCTTTTCGGACCTTCATGTGCGCCAGTGTACCTCTTCCGAAGTCACTGACTCCCATTTCTTGGGACGGCGTACACCCTCTCTCCTCACATTCGGAGTCGCAACCAGGTCCCGCTGAACACACACTTCTCGGCACTACCGAGAAGGAGGGCTGAAAACCACTCACTCGGTCAGCAGAACTCGGCATTGGAGGACGCTGTGCAACCAGGCACGAGCATCACTCTTCGGCTTGCGTGATGCTCGTGTCCGTCACGCCCATAGTTGCCTGCTAGCTCCTGCGCAGTGGTCCACTGTGCCATGGCCTGCAAGCTCCGCTTCTATGCAAAGCACCATGCAACCGAGCGCCTCCAGCGACTCATCCTGTTTGCAACCTGCAAATGAGAGACACCGGAATACCTGTTGGGCGGCACGTCTTAATCAAACCAACACAGTCGCTTGCGGTATTGCTGTTTTCTCTGAACGCCGCACCGCAGCTGCAGCGCAGCCGAGCACAAGATTCATGTCGAACACCTTTATCTCAACTGCCATGTTGCGATCCTTGGTCGTACTCATACATTGAGAATCGACTGATCCAGGAGTGATTCCCCGATTCTAGCAGCCTTTACCGAGATTTCCTTGGATCATTCGCTTCACCACTCGGTACCAGCTCACATGCGGTCGCCTTTGAGTCTTGTCGGAGCCAGTGGAAGAATCTTGGACAAGGACGCGTAGTTCTGACACACTACCGTCAGCAATATAAGGCAGCTTGCTCCATACCGGCCGCGGCGACCTCGAGCATCACTTTTCGTGTCACCGCGATCCCTATTAGCAAGCTGCAGGTAAGTAACTGCAAGCTGGCGCTGCGGCCATTAGGATGATAACGCCCGAAGAGTCCCGATATCAGCTAACTATTCGCTCACCTCGGCGACAGTCGTTGAGCTGAGGTTGGCGATTGACGCAGAGGCCGGGACTGAGATGCACCTCGCCGACAACACCACCGAAACCACATGCAAATGCAAACGCATTGCATTGTGTGACGCCAACACCAATCGGGAAACTTTGGCGCGAATTCAGAACATCACTTCATTGCCGAGAGAGATCTCATTTAGGGCAACTCGAGATTCAAACGGCCAGAATGTCCCGCGAATCCTCGACCAGCGAACACCCCTCTGGAATCTTTTGCTGCAGACGCGTGTGAGAATCCTGATACACGAGCTCCTCCGCTAACATTCGGAGTTCTCTCCGTTCGCTAGAACATTGTGCAACAGAGTAGTACTTCAATCACCACGGACACGCGCCCAGCAGTCGCGGGGCAGCCTCTCGAACGGGAGCCTTTAATCGAGATGCTTCACACTTTGACGCAAGATACAGGGACTCAGAGCACAGGTGCATCAACATGGCTGCAAGCAGCCTCCTGAAGAGTCGAACGTCAGAGACGAAAGCATCACGTTTCGAGACAGAGCTTCTGACCGCAAGACTGTTGACCGCGCATGAAAGTGTGCAGAGAGGCTTCAGTCTGCAAATACTCATTGTGGGTTCAAGGTTTGTATCGCGAACTCCGCTACGTCATCCACTTTTGTTCTTCAAATGTCCAGTATTACAAGCCTGAAAATACTAGCATATAATGCAGGCAGGCAACTCACCTAATAACGCCAACGACACCGCTCGTTCAGCCTCTACGAAAGCACACGCGAGTATGAAGTCCCATCAGGCGTCCAGGCCGTTTCTCGTACGTCTGGGCGATGTCAAAGTACTGCGATGCTATTGAGCGGTTGAACTCGATCAGCTCCATGGCGACCTAGAACAACCAGCGTCTGCGATTTTGACCTGGTGGAGGTAGCTTGAGCAGTGGTGAAGCGCTATGCCAAGGCTGTCGAGATGCGATGTTGCTCTGGGTTCTGTGGATTCCAAGTTGGGAAGGAGGGTGTCGGATGGGTAACATGCACTTGCCAGAAGCTGACACCTTCCAATGTTCAGTTGGAGCTTCAACTTGCGCTCACTCCCTCACATCCTCAAATGCAGCACCGTCGCGCACCGATCAGATAACCTCCACCAACCCGACAAACATATCGTTCCAGTCGACGACAACAACATGTCGCTGTCCCGATACTAGCGCACACTCCACTGCATCAAGCTCGAGAACATCCACGAACCACAGCGACAATGGATCCAGCACGTCAGCCTCTCGCTCCTCAACCATCTCCTGTGCGAATGCCATCACGTTCTGGGCCGGCGCTCCCCCCAGGACTCCTCCCGTTCCACGAGGAGCGCTTTCAGTCATACCATGCTTATCCACCATCGCAGCAGCTCTTGCGTCCAGAACAACAGCCGCACTTCCAGTCATCTGCTCAACCGCAATCGCGACAGCTCTCTGTGTCATCATCCGCTGGCCTTGGTGACGTTTCTACAAAGAGGCGTCGTCTTTCCATGGATGGTGGCTACACAATAACTGTACCAGAGGTGCCACCACCGACCGTACTCCCTGCATACAAAGCTGAGCTCGGCCGGATCCTACCTCCAGAACTCGCGAATGGATATACTGCACGGGCCTTCAAGGACGACCGTGATACGATTATGCATCAGCCTCCTCTTCGGGTTTCCTTTTTTCAACACCCGACAAGTCGAATCAAGGACCGCATTGGTGGACTTCAGCTGCAATTCTCGCCAGTCGACACTTTTCGGCCTCGGCCAGTCCCAAGTGACTTGACACTAGAGCAATTCGCGCAAATGCCGAACTACGAAGGCGGAAGTCTACTGATGCTAGCCGATCCGGCCTTGTATTATATCCCTGAGGACTCGATGGTCCGGCAGCTCCTGGAGGAAAAGCTTGTGGCCAACCGAGAATTGCCTTACATTTGCCTGCATCCTGGTTGCACTTCCGCCTTTGACCTGGAATCGGCGCGGCTCGATCACGTTCGCAATGAGCACCCTACGCGGGTCTGGAGATCCTCGACAGCACAGAACTGTGGTCGTTGTCCAGGGGCGTTGTACGAGAAGGACGGATACTATCAATGTGTCCTGTGTGCGGTACGTGCTAGCCTGTGGCGGTGGGAGAGGGACCTCATCCAGACTGGTCTCGAAAACGGTGCAGGTGCTATAGATACTCCCAGCATGACAAGTCTATCGCAGAAGGAGCGTTTGAACAACAACATGATGAGGCCTCAGGCGAGGGGTCCGTGGAAAAAGGAGAAGAATCAGGATGTTGCGAAATCTCAGAAAGCGACAGTCCAGGAAGCGGAAGGCACCCAGACAGCCCAGAAAGACAAAGCGAAGGGCATTTCGATCGCACCGAAAGTGACAGTCCAGGAAGGCACTCAGACAGCCCAGAAAGACAAAGCGAAGGGTACTCAGACAGCTCAAACAAGCAGCAGCAGTGCACAACCTGACATCACGTACGCCATGGATGGCACGGTGATCAAAGATGAGTCCATACCAGATGCCGAGGACCAACATCGCGTGGAAGAACAGCGCGACGTCGACCTGTGGTTTTTCTCGACTGTGTACCCGAGATTTGATCGGTCTGAACGAGACGGAGTTTCGAGAGCGACTTACTTCTGAGCTTCCTCTCTTTGTTGCTGATCAGCTAATGTCTCTGGATGCTGAGCTACGTACCCGCGCTGCAGGAGGATCTGGAAACCAACACTAGGCTCGAGGGTCATTCAGCCGTAGTATGATGATGGGCGAGCTTGGAGACATGGACGAACCTAGTCTTCTACAAAAGTTCGTCTAATCGCCACCCGACAACCTACAGCCAATGTATCGTCGCCTCCTCGCTCGGCGAGCATCGAACAAGACAGAAGTACGAAAGTGGCTCCAACGAAGAGTCCTCGTACGACCCCAGCTGGACCTCCGCAGCGATTGGCCAGCCAATGATGAAGAGGTGTTGAAAGACCTTATATCTTTCGCCGACAGCTTATCACCACCAGAGGCATCCGGATCTGGCATCCCTCGAGAGGACCTCCGATCACTCTCCTTGCACGCCTCACGGATACCGTGATGCCCGTCTTGGGCTTTCTTTGGATGACATGGCCTAACAGAGAGAGAGAGAGAGAGTCGACTGTGAGGTGTTCCTCAATTTGGTGCCGCTGTTCTATCCACGCGCATTACAGTATGTCGCGCATCTTCGGCCGCTTCACCGGGATGTTCTCCACTGATCTGTTGCCTGTCTGTCTGTTTAACAATCTCGTCTCAATCTAGTTGGGAACCATTGCTATATTGGGTTCATCACGCGAACATTCATCAGATATGATCGCAGCTCTATAAACGCCTCCCTTCATCAAGTCCATAACGGAGACGTTTGAGCGAATGCGATCGCTCGCCGTTTGTCTTTATGCAAGATTGGCGTGTCGTGGGAGACTCCGCAGGCTCTGGCTCTGACGAAGGTGGTCTACTCTTCACAACTCGGTGAATCGTGACATATAAAAGAAATAACGGAGCTTGAGATTCAATTCGAGTTCGAGATTTTCAACTCCATTTCGCTTCACGCATCTAGTAGTGGAAAAAATCTATGCAATACAGAACTCGCTCGCTCGCTCAGTCCACCCTTCCGTTATGCAAAAGCCTCAAGCTGAGCTGTCGCTGATTTTGTTGTTGGTGCTTGCTCCTCTTTTGCTGGCAACTCCAGCTAAAAAAGGGTACATCGTCGTAATCTATCGAGTAGTAAAACAAAAGGAGAAGACTTCTGGTCCCTCTATCATTCCTTCGGAAACCACGGCTGTTGTGATTTTGGTTTCATTTGTGCCTGCGGTTCGTCTCTTTCCCTCTACTCCAACCCCAGGCCTATCCTTGAACTCGATCGTGGAAGATTTCTATTCCTCAGCCCTTACCTAGCACTTCGCGTGAGGACCGTCTATGATCCGTTGGTCTTGCCAGCCCAGCTCTTCGCCCACCGATCTTGTGCTGCGTCCGCCAAGTGACCTGCCGAGTACTCTGGTGGCACGTACCCGCTGCTCGAGATACCGCCAAGCAAGAGGAAGACGGTGAGAAGAGCGGCGCCAAACACAATGAGCTTCCTGAGAGCCGGGTGACGGACACCGTAATCCGCCCAAGATCGCTGCATGCCACCAAGGTGCTCCTTGAGCTTGTCGGCTCCGAGCTTGTAGTAGACGAGACCGCCGAGCGCGATGCTGTAGCCGAAGGCTTGGAGGCCGGAGACAGGATCGCGGAAAATGAGCATTGAGGCGCCGACGAGGAGAATGTCCTTGAGGACACCGGAGAGGGTCATTACGAGGGAGGAAGTCTTGCCGATCTGTGTAACAATATGTCAGCGATTGCTTGATTGGAACACTGTGATAATGGGTCCGAGCTTACCAGGAAGACGACCGAGACGTTCAAGAGGAAGGCAATCATGGCGTTGGCAAGGAGAGTGAAGTATCCGACGTTCTCGATATCGGCCAAAGTCATCTTTGGCACTTCAACAAAGAGAGCAGTCAGACCGTTCATGATGGCACAAGCCGGAGCGAAGTAGTAGAGTGAGACCAATGGGTCCATCTTGAACTCGGCGCTGGAGAGCAAACGCTGGACCATGACCAAGCGCGTAGCCTCAAAGACGATGCCTCCAACCTGGTAGAGGAAACCAGTCAAGTTGAACTGGATCTCGCCGTAAGAAGCGATGACAACACCGAGGACGATGAAGGAGACATTTCCAAGGGTCTTGAGAGATGGCGGCGCAACGCCGAAGACCCAGGAGGCGATCAGAACAGCGACTGGAGTGGTGGCCTTCACAAGAGTCAGCTCAGCTCATCCTTTTCCGCATCCCTGTCTTCAGCCTCGTCCAAGCACCTACCTTGAGCATCTGAATGAACGAAACCGAAAGGTACAAGTATGTCAGGTTACCGCAAATCAGAGAAAGCGAGAACATGAGACCAATTGGCATGATAGCGCGGAGGTAAACCTTGCCCGTCATTGGAACCTTCTTGCGGCCATCCAGCATGTGGGTGAAGCGGGCCATGAGCTGGGTCATGAGTGTTGCGAAGGCTAAATGCCATGTTGTGAGGACGATGGGATAGTGGAACTTGGCGGTATCAAGAATCCACTTGTTGAAGATGATGACAGACGAGGAGAGGGATATCCATGTCGCGATGTAGAAGGCCGGGTGTAATGAGGCCTTGGGTGGCTCGCTCTTCTCTGTTGCTGGTGCTGGAAGAGTTGGCTCTGGGCGCTCTTGCTCGCCTGATTGCCGCTCCTTCTCGCTCATCCTCGCGGTGTTGTTTGGTGTATTGCGGAGTGGTAGCGCGCTGCGGAGATTTTATTGTCGCGGTGGTGGAATGCGCGTCAGGAAGTCAACGAGGGGCTCGGCGATCGACGTCGGGATGCTGGAGATGGTGGAAAAGAGGATTAGAAGGTGTAGGAGTTGCTGAACGAAGGAAGGTGTGACCTGGCCAGGTGGAATGTGTGCGGGAAGAAGCAGTCGCTACCTGGGTCGGCGTGAAAGACTGGAGGAAGACAGGTGGTTGTACGTGGTGAGGCTCCGCGAGCAAGGGTTAGTATTTGGAGCGGCATACAGTTTGGAGCTAAGCTGCTCTAGGGCGCATGGCGTAATGCTATCGATTGTTGAGTTGTCGTTTCAGGGACACTTCGCCTGGACAAATCAACCTGATGCTTCTGTCAACTGGCGACTAGACTACTATTCTAAATAAAAAATCATTACGATGTTCCGCTGTGACACGCGTCGCTTGCTGACAGTTGGCCAACAGCACAGTCATCATTCGCACAGCTCGCTGTATGGCAAGGCCTGTCCCAAGGCGCGCTGGAATTCAGCTCTCCGCGTATCGAGCCTGGGGCGCCACCTTAGACTTGCCTCCCACCAATGCCACCACCACACGTGCTTTGCGCTTGAGAGTTCAAAGGAGACTGTGCAAGTCGTGCCCCTGAGGATCTTGATGATGATATGGATGATGGTTGGATGCGCATTGGACATTCCCAGCAAGTCCAATCAGCTCATCGTCATCGCAATCAACCGCACTCGGGCAACAGATCAGCCACGCATTTTCCTGTGATTGTCCTGTGATGGCGCCGTCGTTGATCATGAAAGCGACCGGGATTGGACCACTCACCCCAATGTTAGAGATTCTGTACCATTCCGCTTTGGAAGCGTTTCAGCTCCAGTAGTGGCAGGAGATGATTGCTAGTGGCCCGGAGGCCCACAGAATTTCCAGTCCCTGTGAAGCTCGAACCGTCGGAGGAGAGGTGGCGGTGAATTGCTGCGAGTCCACCAAGAAATAATTCAGAAGCTCAACCACCTAAACTCTCTATACCGCACCACACCCTCTTTCTCCCATTGACTTGCACTGCTGTCTCTCGCTCTTGCCTCCATCCGTCGAACACCGCCCGCGCAATCATGTCCACCCACAAGCGCCAAATCAGCAAGGCCAACGGCCAGGAAATGTATGCGTCGCACATTCCACCACGCCACCACACACCACGCGCATTGCGTCCACTGACACGACATACCACAGCAACGTCGATGTTCTCGTCATTGGCGCTGGCCCAACCGGTCTTGGTGCTGCCAAGCGACTGAACCAGAATGTGCGATCAGAATTCCTCAAACAACGTGGCATGGAGGGGTGGAGGGGCTAACACGCAGAGCAGGACACTGCATCCTGGTTGATTGTCGACAACAACGAGGTCCCAGGTGGTCTCGCCTCTACAGACGTCACTCCAGAGGGCTTCGTATGTACCATGAAGATCTTCAGAGCCATTGACGACTTGCCCACTGACTTCTACCCAGCTCTACGACGTCGGCGGCCATGTCATCTTCTCGCACTACAAGTACTTCGACGACTGCATCGACGAGGCCCTGCCTAACGAGTCCGACTGGTACACCCATCAGCGTATCTCCTACGTCCGCTACAAGGGCCTGTGGGTCCCATACCCCTTCCAGAACAACATCTCCATGTTGCCAAAGGAGGATCAGGTCAAGTGTATGGAGGGTCTCATCGATGCATCCATCGAGGCAAGAGTGACAAACACCAAGCCAAAGGACTTTGACGAGTACATCATGAGGACAATGGGTTCAGGAATCGCAGACATCTTCATGAGGCCATACAACTACAAGGTCTGGGCTGTCCCGACCACCAAGGTGAGAATCGCACAGAGAAGCACAAGCTGCAAGATTGGCGAATTGACGAGGATACCAGATGCAAGCAGCATGGCTCGGAGAGCGTGTCGCAGCACCAAACCTCAAGCTCATCACCACCAACGTGATCCTTGAGAAGACTGCTGGTAACTGGGGCCCCAATGCCACCTTTCGCTTCCCAGCCCACGGCGGTACCGGCAACATCTGGATCGCCGTCGCGAACACTCTTCCAAAGGAGAACACCCGCTTCGGCAAGCACGGCGAGGTCCAGCTTGTGGATGCTGAGAACAAGCGTGTGCTCCTCGGCGATGGCACCACTGTCAACTACGAGAAGCTCGTCTCCACCATGGCTGTTGACTCGCTGGTTGAGTCCATGAGGAACGAGGAGCTCGTCAAGCTCAGCAAGGGCCTCTTCTACTCTACCACCCACGTTATTGGTGTTGGTATTCGTGGTGCTCGCCCAGAGCGCATTGGCGACAAATGCTGGCTCTACTTCCCAGAGGACAACTGCCCATTCTACCGCGCCACCATCTTCTCCAACTACTCACCAAACAACCAGCCACAAGCGTCCAAGAAGCTCGCCACTCAGTCGCTCGCAGACGGCAGCAAGCCATCGGACACCGCTGAGAAGGAGGGCCCATACTGGAGCATCATGTTGGAGGTTTCCGAGTCTAGCATGAAGCCAGTCAAGCAGGAAACTCTCCTCGCAGACTGCATCCAGGGTCTCGTGAACACTGAGATGCTCAAGCCCACCGACGAGATCGTCTCCACCTACCACCGCCGCTTCGACCACGGTTACCCAACTCCTTCCCTCGAGCGCGAGGGTGTCCTCACCCAGCTCCTGCCCAAGCTTCAGGAACTCGACATCTGGACTCGTGGCCGCTTCGGCAGCTGGCGCTACGAGGTCGGCAACCAGGACCACAGCTTCATGCTTGGTGTCGAGGCCGTCGACAACATCCTCAACGGGTCCGTCGAACTCACCCTCAACTACCCCGATTTCGTGAACGGCCGCAAGAACACCGAGAGACGGTTGCAGGACGGTGCACAGATCTTCAAGAGCAAGAACACCAACGGCATTCCCAGCAGGCCGAAGGCATAGATGGTAGATGTTACATTGGGAAAACTGCAATAGCATTGCGAGGAGCGATTGTTTGATGTTTGGGACATGGACGAGGACAAAGAGATGATATACCATACAGGGATCGAATTGAAAAGGATTGAACATCACAAGTCTCGTGACGAGCTGATCATTCCAGCGAGAATGCCAAGTCGTTGACGAGTGTGAGGGTCGTGACCCGCGATGGGCAGAGAGCTGACAGCGAGCAGAGATGATCCGAGAAGTCTTGGACCGCGAGCCAGGACGTGGACGCGCTAATGAAAACAGATAAAGTCTTTTGAGGAGAAGAATCACTGACCGATCTCCGAGGAATTCGGTACGTCTTCCAGCTGGCACTGCATACATTTCCGAAGTCAAAGCGTACCTAGTGGAATGGGCAGTACCAAACAGTCTGGAAGTGCATTAAAGAATGTCTGATATACCTGCTGTTTAGAAATAGCAGCGATCGGGACGAATGATGCAGAAGCCATGGCGGTGGCGGCGACCGAGGCATGTGAGACATGGGCTACCGTGATCGTGACTCGACATTCGCATATCGATCATCGGACCACGACACAACCACAGCAAGAGCCCCATTCCGCACACACAGATATAGAACGAGCACGGTCGATGAGGGCGGTCGTGTGTCTCACATGGCATGACAGGAGTCAATGAACAGATACGTGCGGACGTACTGTACCGATTCAGTGACCTACATATACATACACCACTCACATACCAACATCTGGGCACAGCTCTGAGATCCATATCAGATCCCTCTTATGCATCTCGAAGGAAGTATTGAAGGAATAGGGAGCTATGACGGAGGGGCAGCTCTCGATAAACGATTCAGAGGACAACGAAACACATAACCGCCCATTGAGATGTATATAGCAAACGGTCATTGTGGCTCGCTTGCTGATGCTCCTCCTTCGCGATGTGGATTGTTGACCTGGAGACGATATGCATGCACGCCTCCAGCTCCGGGGGGAACAGAAACAAAGACAAAGAAATCTGAAGGCTTAACCTACATACCTCGGCGCATCTCGTCGTGGGACCCGAGAAATGTCGGCTAAGAAAGCAAGAAGCAACGACAAGAAGATGCCGACCGATGCCGTTCTTCAATGGCATTGACCAAGAACTCAGAGGCAATAGAATGGTCGAATGCTTTTGAACTTCTTTCAATTCTCTTGAGACATTACGGTATCAGACACTACCATTTCATTCCACCTCCAAGTGAGTGAGCTCTCCCAACTTTCGTTGCGGGTAGTAGCTCGCTCGCTCTCCTTTGTACACTGTCATCTTGCCAATACCAATCAAGGTGTTGTCATACAAGAAAGACCGTGCCAAAGGTCTGGTCTGTCTTCCAATGCTTCTGCTTCCAAAAGCGAAATGGTCGTCTCGTGGCAATGTATTCCTCCAATTGCTCCCCGCCTGCCTTCTTTACTTCAATTCCTTCAAGAGTATGTACAAGCTGATGAAGCTGGAAAGTCTTGTTGCCTTCGCGTATTGTGCTTCTGTGCGTCTGTATCGCTGTTCGTATCGTACAAACTGTCGATTTTATTGGTATCAAAGTTGATGGTTTGCTGATGGTGCATGGGTTGTGGTAATACAAAAAGGCCAGAGCAGCTCGGATATTTCTTATCACAAGCGCTTCGATCGATGGCGGTGAAATGGTGGTGCCGATGCCTCTCAAGATGTTCAGATCATGATGAGGAGACGGACATGTTGCGTTCTGATGTCAATTGCGTGAATGCTCCGGATGGGTGATGGTCCGGGCAGTTGGATAATTCGTTGTTGCTGATTCGGAAAAAAAAGAGGTCGAAAGGGTCGATGTCTGATGCTGGGTATCGTTGTTGCATAGTTGCCGTCGGTCGTTCGGATGAAAGATTTCGCCGCGGTCTTGGGATGGTCGTATAAAGGACATGAGAGAATAAAACAAAGTAGAAAAGGTGGATATCCATGCGTGGAAGAAACCCGGAATGTTGGTCGCCGCCAACTCCTCGCCGGAAAAGAGACTGCCACTGATATGGCTTCGCTTGAACGCCGCAGAATGCTTCACATTTGAGAAGCCCAAAGATCCCGAACGCCGCGCCATGCACTGAAATGCAAGAAGAAAGGCAAAAGCGAAATGGGATCAGTAAGAGGCCATTCGACGCTGGAATGTTGCGCCGATGCCTTCTGCGATGTCAGCGCCGACGGTGAAGGTGCTTTGGCTGCGAGGTCCAAGCATACGGCCATTAGCCGTGGGGGAGTCTTCCATATCGTCATGGTTTTGGCCGAACGCGAAGGTTTGGTTGCGGAACAGCTTTCCTCGCGTCTGCTTGACCTTTGCCATTGCGCGTTCGCAGGCCTGTTCGTGTCGTTGATCGTTCATCTCCACGTAGTTTTGGGGAAAGCACTTTGATGGGTGCTCGGAGAAGAACTTGCTGTATCCGCCGTCGAGAATGTACATCTCGGGGTACGATAGTCTAGGATAGTTCGCCGCGTTCACATTGCGGTCGTGACTGCGAATGTACTTGGCGGTGAGAGGCGCACGATGAACTGAATATTCACAGTGAAAGACGAGCAGGGTCTTGCTAGTGGGACTGGGCACATTATCGCCGAAGAGCTCACTAGCGAGGTGTTGCTTGTCGTTGAAGTTGACAGCATTCTCGATGTGACCGCCGCTGTATTCGTACTCGAATCTGCAGTCGACAACGAGAATGCGTTCGTATTCAGTGGTGTATTTCCCGTTGAGAATGTCAACCATGGTTTCCTGGGTGATCCTGGGTAAGCTTTCAGGCTCGTCTTCTGGAACGAAGAAAGGCAGCTTGGGCACGTGCTCCTGCTCGACATCCATGACCGATGACAGCGAGGATTGTGGCTCAAACGTGTCTTGCTCTTCCTTCATTACATCGTCGGGGTGCTGAAACATGCTCAGGGACCGACGGATGAGCTTTCGCTGAGGCCGAACGAACGAAGGCCGCCCGGCTGAAGGCTTTCGGACATGACTTCCAGACGGCGAGCCATTGTTCCGGTTCGCAGTGCTCAGTGAAGTCCTCCGCGGTGGCGGCAGCATTGAGCCCACGCCGGACGGCCGTACGTCGTCTACCGGTGATTCGGTGAAAGTGTCTAACAAGCTGGGCGTCGACGAGCACGAGAGTCCAGAAGTTGCGACATTTCCGAACCGGAACGGCGGTAGCTGGGTCTCAGCAGTCGTGGGTCTCTGAGGAATGTGTCCCGCTGAGTGACCCTTTGCTCGGGTAAGTGACGGTCGCGTGAGAGGTCTTCGACGTCTGCCGAGACACGTGAGTGATGATCCCAATGGCCAGCAGTATGCAATGACAACTTACTCAGGAGGCTCCAGGTGGGCAGGTGCTTGCACACCCTGGACAGGCACTTCGTCTGGGGAGAGGTGATCGGGCGAAATCAGGTCTACTTCATCGGGTGTCTCTTCTGGAGACGGAGAGGGAAGCGTAACCTGGTGGATGAAGTGCGGCGCCTTGTGCGGAAGCGGCGAGATGTCCATTGCCTCGTGGTAGGGTGAGGACGATGCAATGGGTGGAGTGGTGGCAGTCTCGATCTCGATGGGCGGTGTTGCTGTTGGCACTTGCCATGGTCAGTCGCCTGGAATCCATCACGCAATGAGTTCTCATTCTTGCACTGACCAACATTTTCACGCGGCTTGAAGAGGTCCGTCGTGAACAATGAGCGACGCGGTGTCGGCGCTTGAGGACTGGAGGTACATTGGTGAGTGACAGTCCATATGCATTAGCGAGGAATGTGGGTTACCTCTTGTCGATGTGGAAGTTGGCATCTAGATCGGCTGTCAGGCTCGCGGTTGGAGATGAGCCTCTGACGGGACGCAGCGTGAAGTAGTCTGGGCGTTTTGGCTTCTCGCGGTGCATGCTCAGCTCGTTGAAGTTGAAGCTAGATGGGCCGAACGTTGAACATCCTTGGTAGAGGGTGCCGGAACCGGGCAGGTCTTTCCGGTTGTCCCAAGCCAGAGGCCGCATTGCAGCCAACGGCGACGAGTATTCCATGCTGTGATTTGTATATGCCGGATGGTATGGAGGCGTGGAGGAGCTGCTGGGTGTCCAATGGCTAAGGATCGGGCTCGGTAGTCTATCGGTAGGAAGATGTGGGAGGTTCTTCGATATGGCTGTAGGAGTAGTTCGGCTGGTGGAGAGATGGGACTATACCAATGGATGCTGCTATTGCTGATCCAATGCTAAGTCTACTCTGTTCGACTGCCAGAGCCCGGTGTCGTCCAAGGAGGGTAGGGAGCGTATCGTCGTTACAGGCGAGTCTGCATGCCTTCGTCGTCGTCGTCGATGTCGTGACCCGGAGGTGTATGGGATTGAGCGGCGGGTCTTCTCCGACACCTGCGATGTTCCACGTCGAGGTGCACCTGCCGTCTCCTTCCTGTCTTCCTGCCGTGTCGGAACGAACGTCGTGGTCGGTGGGCAGAAGGACAGTCGAAGGACGACGAGGTGTTTGAATGAAGAGGCTTCAGCCCTTCTCGTTCGGATGTGCACAGCAACGCCCGCGCTGTTGCGCTTGACGACCTCTTAGTTCCCAGAGCACGGACGACGCCAGGACGCACGGCAGCGGCAGCGAGCAGGCCCAGCGATCCAGAAGAAGATGCCACAGAGCCCCGCTAGTAACCGTACTGCGCAACACACAAAGTCTGTTACCCGCTTTGTCTATTCGAGCGGTTAATGGTGACGAATAGAGAAGGCTACTATGGCTATCCATCATGTTTATCGTCGCGTCCGATCACAGATCGCGCTCTTCAAGCATGATCCTCTACCGGCACCGACGTGAGCAGTCTCAATCGCCGATGGGATCCTGTCACAGTCGTCTGCACTCTGCCACAGCTGCTGCTGCAAGGACGCTCGATACTCTCAAAGCATTCCCGGGTCGTTGCTCGTTCCCCGCAGCCTCACCTGGCAACTCACACTCGCAACCCACACGCCTGCATCCCTCCGTACAGCTGGGGTTGCACTGTCACACGCTCGTGGCTGTCTTCCTTGCTCCAACAATGCATTGTGCTTCCGACTTTCCGCCCACCGAAAGTCTCATCCGGTTCGACTTCAATGCGTCTGATGCTCCATCATCAATGTCTCTAGCCGCCCTCACATCAGAGCCCACCCAAACTCCCAAATGCCCTCATCGGCCGATAACAGGATGGAGCGCGTTCCGGACGCGATCCGCACTGTTGCGAATCCGTCATTGAGTTTCAGCCGCTTTCTGCAGAGCAACGCTCAAAACGTCTTCTCATTCGCCACGACGCCAATCGCTGGACCTGCATCCATCGCACTTTCCTTGCTACGGCCACGCCCGTCTGTCGTGCTTTCCGTCATTGGACCTTTCCTGGCGCTCGTGAGAATGGCCTCAGCGCTGTGGCTTCACTCTCAGACCCGCGCCCTCGCGTGGGTTCTCGATCACCTTTACGCACCCAACTAAGACGTTAGCACGCTCTACGAATCGGCGATATGATACGTCATATCCGATATGTGAATTGTGCTTTTCTGGTCGCGCAGTGGTCGCTACTGCGACACCGGTAGAGAAGCGATGGATGTTGGAGAGCTCCACCGAGCTTCCTTGGTTTTGTTTATGCGAACAGGTCCTTGATACCAACGTCGACATCACAGCACCGCCGTTGCCCTGCCCGCCTCGGAGTCGCCTACGAGGCTTGCTACTGCTGCGGGGCACCTGAGGACAACGCCTCAGCTGCCAAGTATTATCGCAAATGACCGGCCCAGACTGCTGACAGCCGGTTCCCACGTCCACAACTGGTTAACAGACAAATCTCTCTGAGACTGTTCGGACGCCGTCACACCTACGAGAACACTACGACGGTAGTTCTGTCGAAGGGAGCAACAGAATATCAGGGCACCCTTGCCTTGCGCAACCGCAGGGCTGTGGTTCGTGACGCCAGGCCAAAGCTCCTTTCCAGCCAGGATGCTGGACCTGTGACCATGGATGACGAGAAGTAAACATCCTTGACGCGTTTCGGGCGAGCCAACAGCCAACATTTTACCACGGGTCTTTCGCGCTTGTTGCTCGAGACCACGTGCCATCGCGCACTTTTTTCTCACCCGTTGGTCGATGCGAACCACGTCGATCTCCATCTTCAATTTCGCCTGTTGCTGGACTCTGCATCTTTTCCGTATTAAAGACGCCATTGCTCGTCAGAAAATTTAATGCGGACTCACCACCAAGCAACCGGCCGCCGTCGGTCAATCGTGTCAGATGTACGTGTCCGCTCCTTGCAGATTACTATGGCACAGCAGCAAACAATCTGCGACATCCTATCGCACCCGACGACACACGCATTGGAGTATAATCTTCCGGCATCATGGACGCAGTAGGACATCACAAAAGCTGGACTACGGCCCTTCATATACTCGTCTGCAAGGAACCGGAGAATTCTTGAGACATGGTAATTGCGCCTTTCAATTTCGCGATAAGCGAGCTACCAGAAGCCCATGGGAAAGACTGGCACGACTGGTGATGTCTCAATAGCCGGTCATATTCTTACCATGGAACGAGAGGGTGTTCGCATAACATCGTTGCAACGCTCTTGCCATTGACGACACCAGAGAGGTATCCGAGCACACGAGCAATCCAAATACACGGGACTGGTTTGCTGAGCCACTATCAAACGGCTGCTGCGGCGAACGCATGGAGCCTCTTTCGCAGTAACCCAGCCTGTGGACCTTGGAAGACTGTCGTAGTATGCTGGACAACGTCAAATTGGACGTCCAGGCAAGAAGCAACAGTCCGAGTCTTATTTCTTTACCCTCGTCGGCCCTACACGATGGCATGCCTCGATCGTGATGGGATGTAAGACACATATGACAATCGGTTGCCTGGCAGCCACTCGAACCGAACAAATGAACCTGCATAGCACCGGGGATTCTTGGTCACAGTAAACCAGCATGGTATCAACATGCGGACAAAGCGGTAAGGGTAGAAGAGTAGGACGTTCTGGCTTGCTTCGCTTTGAATGAGCCTACAGTTATTTCCAGCACAAGACCCAGGCAAGCCACACGGACTTTGAATTCGCATCTCGTCAGCAAGTCATTCTTTGCGAAGTTTTGGGCAGTTCAACGAGGCACATGGCCACGCACAGAGTGGCTTCCGTTCTCACACTCTGTACTGACAACGAGCACGATGCATCGGACCACCATGTTCTCTGCCCCTTCACTGGAAGCAGCATCCTTTCGATACCCGGCTCAAGACGCCTGGCTTCCTGTCGTGAATATAACCTCGCAAGTACAGACCAGCAACGTCACTCTCTACACATCCCGCAAATGTCGGACATTGTCATATTGCGGACCTGTCCTTGTGGATTTGGGCTTTTACTATCCGATGAGTGTACACATGTCCAATATGCGGTATAACATGCATTACTAGTAGAGTCTGGATAGACAAATGTAGTGTGCACGAAGAGACGGCCTTCGGCCTTCAGACGTGGTTTGATTCGGATCTTGCTTGTCCATCATCATGAACAGGTCAGTGGTAGGAAGTAGAGCTGCCACCAATAATGCCGATGAAACATTCAGATGGTCAGCTCGACTACTCTTGCGCAAGCCTGCAACAGCTTCAGAGCGACTTAGTACCGATGAGAGATGAAGCGAGCGTGACGGCCGCCAAGATCCGTTCGGTATCAGTGTCATTATTGATTGTAGTGGCTGGCTGGCTACTACTGGAGCAAACAGCACCCCTTCGACACCCGGCTCAATGCACCCTGCTTTTGGCCACGACTGTCATCCTGCAAGAACACATCAGCCTCCTCACTCTTCACACACAAGAATCTTTACCCTACCTTTCCCAACTCCCCCTCAGAAACACTCCCATACATCGTCTGTCGCCCATCTCCATTCGTCCTCCCTCCCCCTCCCCCATTCGTCTGTTGCACACTCGTCGTCGTCATCGTCGCCTGCACATCATCAAAAATAAGCCTATCAAACAAATCATTCGAAAACCTCGCTTTCAAATCCCCCAGCGTCCAGCCATGTTTCTTCCCAATTGATGTTAGGACTTTCTTGAATTCGATGATTTCGGATGCGTAGTCTTGGGTTTTGAGGCGGTGGAGCCAGGGGAGGTTGTCGATGGTGTAGTTTTCGTGCCTGGCGGAAGGTGAGTGAGGGTCAACTGGTGCTCTTTGATGGGTGAGCGGCGAAGGTGCTCGTGCTTCCCGCTTTGACAGGTCGCGCTCTGACAGCTGACAGGAGCTTGGATCACCTTGCGAAGGGGAAGGTGAGAGGAAGGGGACATGCATGACTCATGACTCACCATTCTTTCGCCCAGTGCGGTCGAGTCTTCAATCTCTTCCCATTGCTATCCTTGTACGACATCCAGACATCGGCGACTTCTTGGGCGTAGGGTTGCCAGATGTCGATTGGTTCTACAGCATTCTAAATAGGGGATGTCAGTCAGCCCTTCCTTCATCCTCATACCTCCTCACTTCGGTTTCATACGTACCTGTAATGTCAAAATCTCAATCGCTGCCGTCCCCAGTTTGTTCCCCCTCTGTGGTGAGAGAATCACCTCGCTGCCTCCCATGATTCGCATTTCCAGGGGGAAGCGTTGAGGGCATTTATCGCTGTGTTGGTAGCATTTGAGGATCGCATCCCACCAGGCTTGTTGGACGAGGGTGTAGTCGACTTTTTTGGGGTTGGACTTTTGAGGCACGAGCTATGGATGGTCAGTGTTCCCTATTTCGTTGGGCACGATGGCAGGATGGAAGCACGCACAGGCATCTCGACCTCCAGATCGCGGACTCGGATGTTCTGGATCGCTCTTTGGAAGTGCAGGGCATCGCTGGGAAGTCGTCAGCTACATGTCAACGCAGGCCGGTCGAAGGACTAACATCAAGTATGTCTTAATCGGCTTCTCCCCCTCCTTCACCTCAGGCATATTCATCATCGAGAACCTCGCTACAATAAACAATCAGTCAGCCCTTCTCCCTCCCTTTCTCCCACCCACCCCTTCTTAATATCAATCAACTTACACAACAAAGTAACCCCCGCCTCCGCAATCCCCGTCCTCCCCACAACCTCCGTCAAAACCCGATTATACTGCAAAACATTCAAAGTAAACTGCTGCAAAAAACTCACAAAAATCTGGAAATCACTCGGATAATCCTCCACACCTGTATCATCCGTCGTATTATTCCAGCAATTCACCCAGCATTCATCCGCATAGGGAAACCAGAACCATTCGCAGTAATAATCTTCATTAGCCTGTTTCTCAAACCTTTCCTGCGCGAGACGTTTCTGGTTTTCGGTTAAGGGTTTCTTGGGGCGGAGGGCAGGAGGGATTTTGGATTCTGGGAAGTTTGGTGGGGGAGGGATGGCTTCGATGACGGGGAGTTTGGAAGGTCGCATTTCGGCGTATGTCATTGGGTCGAATTCGAGTGTCAGATGAGTTACGATTCCCATCAGCCCGAACGCGCCGCTGGCGGCTTTGAGGGCTTCGGGGTCGGAAACGCTTTGCAAGATGCCGTTGGCGTCGACGTATTCGATTTTGCGGACGAGGTCGCTGAGGGTTTGGTGGCGGATACCGGCTCCGTGGCAGATGGGGCCGTTGCTGCCTCCGGCGGTGATTTCAACCATGATGATGTTGAAGGGGAGGGTGACTTTGTTGTGCTTGACGCACCAGCGGCGGAGACGTTCGTTTGTTGTTGCGCAGCCGATACGTACCAGCTGCTTGCCCTTTCTGGACGGTTTGCCAATGAGCTCGATGGACTCCAGCTCGGTCGGGTCATCATCTGGGAGTGGAAGTGCTTCGATATTTGGGATCTTGGTGGCCGTCTTGATGTGGAGCGTCGAGATTAGGATTTCTCCAGTCCGTCCGAAGATGGGGGACCAGGAATGACGATAGCCTGCACATCGAACACCCAAGTTTGCCTGCTTGGCGAAACGAACGGTTTTCTGGATCTCAGCCACTGTGTTTGGGACGACGGTGTATCTTGGGACATTGCCCTTCAGTGTCCGGCCCCAATTCTGGAATTCAAGGTCCTTCTGGATAGTCATCATCTGATCATCGTCGTCGATGTCAAGAAATTTGTGAACCAGATTGGCGGCGCCCTCCAGGAACTGATGGATGTGGTGTCTAGTCGTCAACGAAGGACCGCCACAGAAGCCACTCGAGCATTTCTCAGCAGCTTCGCCATCGAGGAAGCGATCCAGCCGGCTTTTCTCATTGTCTGTGTACTTCTCTCGCAAATCTTGGAATGTGTTGTCCACTGTCGAATCCTTGAAGACCAGTAAGAGGCGTCGCATGAAGTTGAAGCGACCAGAGTCGAAGCTGTTCACATCCACATCTGGATCCAGGTAATCCTCTAGCAGCCTTGCCAGCCCAGGCACGTCCTTGTCCGCAAATTTAGGCTCCTTCTTGAGTGCCCTGGCGAGCAGCTCAATTCGCGAGTCAACATCTTTGTCTGGAGCGTAGCATGTCGCCATTATGAAAAGACGTGAGAGGTGTTGAGAAAGAGTGATGTTGGAGAAAGGGAGAGGAAGACGTCAGGACGAAGTATACTCTACCGTACCGGGCAGCAAGATGTAGGCATGTCCCTGATGCCCAGAGCTGAACCTCGTCAATCGGCTGCGTTGCAGCCAAATCGTTCGCATGGCATCCAGCTCGCACAACGTGAGATCCAGCCAGGTGATACAGCATGCCTGCTTCTTACGCCGCCACCATGAGAGAACATATTGATATACCCAGCTGGCGTTCATCAGAGGCCACATACGCGCGGAGTAAGCGGACGTCGGGAGGCTGATGTAGAGTTCGAAACACGTCCATGCCCTTTGCTGCCGTTGGCTTTGACTCGTACGGCTTTTGGTTGTGTGCGCATCCAAAGTGCTCGCTCGGAATTCTCGGCTTGCTTCGTTAGGGCGGCGGTTGAGATCTCAAGCACAGAAGTCACACGCCTGCAAGCATCGCATGGCGTCGCTTCCCCCAAGGTCGGTTCTGTGCAATTCGACCGCCAATATTTCAGCCCTTGGTGTCAGCGGGAAGATTGGTGACATCCTGGTTCATCTGCCGGTCAGCGTCAAGGTTGCCTTGGCGGCGACGTCGTACTTTTCAATGCCCTGGATCATAATGGCCGCCGCTGCGCAGAGACTGTGCGATTGGACATGCGCAAGACCGCGATATACGGAGGCGGACATACTGAAGTTGAGGGTGTGAGTCGTTGACGAAGGCTGGGTCGTTCTTGCCTGAGAAGTCAAGCCATCGCGCATGACCCCGCTCTGAATCCTCTCTTTGCAGACCTTGAAGGCTTCGACAAACAACCACAGCGCGGCAAACATCGCTCATAGAGCAATGCAGATGACTGTTCGCATCAAGACGGTATTTGATTGTCACCTGCGCTGGAGTTAGTTGCTCGCCATGCCGTCAAAAGTGCACAACAGAGTAGCCGCCAAGCAGCGAAAGCAAGTTCAGGAGGTCGTCGAAAAGAAGACTCAAGACGCCGGCGTCATCCCGGATAATTGGCCTGAGGACATCACCTTTCTCTCAGACCAAATCTACACGGAGGCAGCACTGGAACTCAGGCCTAAGCTCTCCCGAACACCTTCAGACAACATCTCCTGGATCAAGGTCCCACCGAATCTACTGCACTTCATCTGCCCATGGACCAGCATTACCACAATCACGGACGAGAAGCATCCCGCACATGGCCAGCGAGGACTGTTCGCAGCCGAGCACCTCCAGCCAGATCAGTTCATTCTGCTATACTTAGGTCGCGTTCACAGCAACAGCATGTCCGACACCGACCCAAACAGTGACTACGACCTCAGTCTGGACCGCGAGATTGGAGTGAGCGTGGATGCCCAGCAGGAGGGAAACGAGAGTCGATGCGCCAATGACTACCGCGGGATAGCTGAGAGGCCTAATGCAGAGTTCCGAGACATCTTTGTCCAGATTCCGTCTTCGAAGCGAGCAGATGGCGTGAGGTGGGAGAGGAGAGTCGGAATCTTCGTCCTCTCAGCTGGCAAGGCTGGAAAGCGAAAGATGGGTATTAGAGCTGGAGAAGAGATACTCGTCAGCTACGGCAAAGGGTGAGTTGAGCTCACCTCGTTCCTCAAGTCGAAGCAGTCTAACATGATACAGCTTCTGGGAGGGCCGGAAACTGCTGGGCACCTTCGTAAGTCACACGGAAGCCCCAGTGTGAGCCCCATCTGCCTATATCCTGATCCCTCTGCAGAGGAAGGACGCCGAGATGCTCCGGATCGCAATGGCTGCACTGGAGCATTGACCAGAACATCAAGTCCATGGCGGGATTGGACTTCACGTAGCATTCCGGAGTCAATGCTACGCCTGGGTTAAGAGCTCCATCCAGGACTGCCATATCACAGTCAGCCTTGCTGTGACCGATGAGCTCTGGAGCGCTCATTGTCTCGGATAGTCGAGTGCGGATAACTGCATCGGCGAATCGATAGGAGCCACTGAGTAGATAGAATCACAATGTCTTCCTTGCAATGCGGCTTGCGCTGGTTCAAGTCTATTCTCGCTCTTCCGCAAACGTGGCGAGAAGTGCGGTAGCAAGCGGTCCTCGGCCGCTGAGTAGACGTCTTATCACTAGTAGTGCCTCAGCCGGCTGCAAAGCATCGAGGGATTCGGTACATGGTCCCAATCCAGAGGGTGAGACACGTGGCTGTTCCTGATATGGATGTGAGCGACTGCATGACGGGAAACCTTCTGGCACATTTGGCATTGGATTTGGCATTGCTCTTGACTCTTGCTCCTGCGTTCCAATTTTGTACGGCGGCCGCACGTGGTGACGACGCAGCTTCACTTGGTTGAAACATGGGTTGGTCTGTGAAGTGGGAACCGAAATTCCCCGATCCACATTGTCCCTGTCGTTGCTCCGACGTGATGTTCAGCAGCTCAGCTTCCACGGCAGGCTTCGAAACTACACTCAAACGGTATGCGCTTCATAAGTGGCGGCGCAGCTCTCCGCCAACTCTGGCAGTTCGTAGACACGTGCGGGTCTTTAAACTTGATAGTAGAGCGGCAACTTGCATTCGGGTGGTGTTTGGTGAAAGCATGGTCGAAGGAAGGTTGGTCGAAGGAAGGTTGGTCGATTCGGGCAAGACTTTGGCAGGGATGTCGCTCAATGCCGAAGCTTTCACGCTTCTCCAAGATCACGTCACTGCGTCCAAATGTCGGTTGCGACTCTCGTACCTCGTGTGACAGTGATGGATGGAGATGTATCAAGAAGATGAGTTTGATGCAGCGCGAAGATGACAAAGGCTCTCATAGGTGCGACGTCGGGCGGATAACGAAATGAAGATTCGCCAACGACCATTCTCAGGGTCAACGGGAGCGGCCAGCGCCTTCTTCAACGGCCACAGAAAGTACGGAAAGTGCACCTTCGACCTCGCGCCTGCTTCTTGCGCAACCAAGTTTCTTCTTCTCCTCATTCTAGACTTCATCATCTTCATCACCTTCACCACTTTTCACCACGCAGCCAGCTCGCTCTGGCGTTTCACTCCTTGAATCGCACCCCTGCCGTTCGTTCAAGACCCATACATTCCACGTCCGTGCAGGAGATAAGCTATCGAGCTGGCCTCGATCTTCGAACGTCATGGCAGTGGACGACCAGATGCCTGCGCTCTACATGCCGGCCCCGAAGCGACATTGTAGTCCTGAAAGAGTGCGTACCTCCTCTCTACCTCCTCCCTTGTCCATCACAACCACGTACCTTTCCACTTGTATCAGCCATTGGTACGCCACACCAAGATAAAGATATCGCCCGAGCCCAGTTCAACTCAGTCTCCCGAAGCACTTGCATTAGCGCACTTCTACCACAGCTACTGCAACCGAATCTGGCTTTTTGCGTGCTGGGACACTACCGAACGAGACGGAATACTGATTGTTGAAAAGGCGGTCATGCTGCAACGATATCTCGCCCTTACTTCTCAGCAAGACTCGCTGCGTCGCAAACTCTCTCTGGCTACTACTACCCTGACGGACTCTCAATCACCGCCACTGTCACCAAAATCCATGCCAGCGACTTCTTCACCTACAATGTCCTCCACATCAAGCTCCGCAAGCGCCTCACCGACTCTCGAAGCCCGCAATATGACCTTCTCTCCAATCTCCCCACCAGCCTACTCCCTCCCTGGACCACCAACCAGGATATCTCGAAAGAACTCTCAAAAATCGCCTACCGTCCAACCGATACCCGAGAACTCCATCCCCGACTTCCCGCAACTGGATACTTCACCCAGCAATCAAGATCATTTGTTTCATGTCAACCACGAAATCAAGTCCACGCTCACGGATCTTTTGAATTGCGACGCTGTACGGAAAGATCCGAAGATGAAGCTCTGGATCCAATCGAGGCTTATGGATGCGGAGCATGAGTTGAAGAGGCAGAGACGGAGGAGAGTCAGCACGCCTACGCCGACTATCGTGTTGACACCTAGTACAGACGATGATGGGCTACGCAGATGCGAGAGCTTTTCGTAAAGACGCTGCTGGTTCGGTGTCGTTTTCTCTTCTTGCTCACTTAGCGCGCGGTGCTGGCAGGCGTCCTTGTCCTTACAGTGGACTTGACTTGCCCTTTTTGTTTTGCTTCTTCGAAAGATACCAGCGATTTGATCGCATGCATAGAGGGTTTTTATTGCGTGGCATGATATGGCATCGAGAGTGCATGGTGTACTCCAACAGAGAGGAATGGAGAGGAAAGGCGAGACCATGAACAGACAAAGAAATCAGAGTATTGAAAGAATCGCAAGCACTGGCTGCTGCTTAATCACCACCTCAACACCTTCCCTCCATTCCATCCCTACTACAATCCTGTCGTCGTCTACCTACTTCTGCTTCAACCCCTGCGTAAAAAGCGGACTCTGCAACAACCTCTCCCAATCATGCACACTCTCACTATTATCATTCGACATCTTCACAGCCTCCGCCGCCCTCGGGATCATCTCTTGCTCATAAGCCTCTACAGCCTCCTTTCCAAATCCTTTCTCTTTGACTTGCTGGGCCAAGAGTCCGACGTCTAGGATCGCGTTGTTGAGGCCTTGACCCCTGTCTATGTGAAGGAAATGAGTCAGCGAGGGTCCGGGTCCGATCAAACATGTGAGACGTGCCCCGAACAGTTGTGTGACGGTTGATGGTGTTTTGTCAGGAGGGGAAGGAAGGAAGGGAAACTTACGAAACGTCATCGGATGCGCAGCATCACCCGCCAACGTGACGGTTCCATTCCGATTATCCCATTCTTGGGGCTCCCAGCTCGAAAGTCGATTATGCCAGCATTGCGTGCCTTCAGGAATACTCTGCCATAGCTCCCTGATATCTTCACTGAATTCTTCCGCGCGGCGTTTGAGGTCTTTCAGGATCGCTGGGCCTTGGATGGAGGAGACGTCGTAGTCGGGAGAGTCGGGCACCCATGACATGATCATCATGAATGTCCATTCGCCAGGTTGTGAGTCTCCATAAGCGTCGTGGATTCCGATCCAGTTGAAGTAGCCTGAGGGGTGGAAGAGAACCATGAGGCGACGAGCGAAGGTTTTGAATTTCAGCGCTGCGGGTGCAGGAAGTTTGGCCATTGTTACGCTGGCGACTAGGGGCGAGGGTTGGAGAGCGGCTTTTTCAGGGCCTAGGAGATACTCGCGGACGATTGAATGCGCGCCTTCGGTGCCTATCAGGAGTTCACCCAAGGCTGTGCTGCCGTCTTCGAAGCTTGCGGTTGCGATGTTGCCATCTGAGTAGACTGCTTTTAGTTTCTTGCCATATTGAATGTCTACGCCTTGGGATATCAGTCGGAGAAAGGGTTTCCTGGCGAGACGGATGTTGTATGGCACGGGCATGGCTCTGATGAGTTCTCCAGTCTTGCCATTGTAGATTGGCATCACCTCATCCTCGCCTGCTCGGTGGTCGTCAACCTGGGCATTCTCGACCTCCTTCTGTAGGTGTTCAGGCAAGCACTCTTGCAGCGGTACCTGAGCCCAGTAAATCCCGAAATTCCAATCTCGCGGTCGTGCGTCTAGGGAAGCATCTTGTTCGAATACAGTCACGTGGGCGCCTCGCTGTATTCCTCATCTGGTAAGTGACGAGTGGGAGAGGTGAGTGAACTGCCGGCATGTGTCTTCTCTTACCATCTGCAATGCCTGAGCGGTCAAGAGTCCCGCGGATCCTGGCAATCACACAGCGTCAGAACATGCGGAGAACGGGTCTCGTCATCCACGCAGGTTGGTAAATCATACCGCCACCGATGACCAGAACTCTGGGTTCCCCATTGTCGGGCATATTCTCTTGATCCTTCGCTTCTCTCGTGTGCTGGTGTCTCGGAAAATGTGGTTGTTGTATCACAAAACATCAGAAGAGGTGTCACTTCGTAGTGCTCTCAATGTCAAGAGCAGCTTCTGGCCACAGCCAATTGGCCGTCCAGCCGTGATGAACATACTGCATACAGCGGCCTTGCTAGGTGGTGCCGTAGCGTGAGAGGTGCAGAGGTGGCCGGGACCGAAGTGGAGGGCGCGCGAGCACCCATCATCAGCTCTTGGTACGCCGAAAGTCTTCCATGACTCGTGATTCGGCAGTGCTTCCACAAGGATCGGCGGTGGCTTCGCGTCTGGAACGAACGTGAAGTCAGAAAGCTCGAGGAGCTGAAGTGCCTTCTCAGCAAGGTGCGATGCTGCTCTCGACATCCTTCTCACTCTTATGCGGCTTTTGTTGCTGTTGCCATGACGGAGAGTGCTGCAGGAGCAGATGACATCCCGGCAACGGTGCCAGCTCCGCCAGCGAATGATCCAGCGCCAAGCCTTCTCCCACAATTTGACGGCGAGGTAGACGACGCAGATTCCGGGTACGATGGAGACTCGTTAGCCGGGACGGATACCACGTCGCTGCTCTCAGCGGTCGCGAGATATCGTGTAGAGAATGGCCGAACGTTTCATTCGTATGGGTCGACAGATCACTGGGGTCCGAATGACGACAAGGCTCAGGACCAACAGGACCTCAGCCACCAGCTATGGAGCCTGGCACTGAAGGGAAAGCTATTCCTCTCTCCAGTGGAAAATCCAGAGCAGATCCTGGACATAGGAACCGGTACGGGCATATGGGCCATCGAAGTCGCTGAGCAGTTCCCTGACGCGACCGTCACTGGAACCGATCTCAGTCCGATTCAGCCGACCTGGGTGCCTCCGAATTGCTTCTTCGAGATTGACGACTACAACGTGGAGTGGCTGGACCATGACAAGCACGATCTCGTCCATGCTCGTGAGCTGCTCGGTACCTCGCCGGACTGGGTCAGCATATACAAGCAAGCATACTCAGCGCTCAAGCCTGGAGGATGGTTCGAGCAACATGAACCCAGCCTGTTCTTCGTGTCAGACGCAGTGCAACTCGGAGACGATCATCCCTTCCCACAATGGGGAAATATGATGGTAGAAGCTGGGAGGAAAGCTGGTATGGCTTTTGATATTGGCGACAAGATCAAAGGCTGGATGGAGCAGGCCGGCTTTGTGAATGTGACGGAATATCGAATGCCCTGGCTCATCGGAGGTTGGTCGAACGATGAGCATCAGAGACAGGTCGGACAGTGGAATCAGCTGAGGCTGGATCTCGGTGTCGCCGATTTCTGTTCAAGAAGATTTACGAATCACATGGGGCTTTCGCCGCCTGAGATTGAGGTCTTTTGTGCTCAGCTGCGAGCGGCGTTTCGAAATAAGAAATTGTATGGGTATCAGTGGGCGTATTTCGTGTATGGACAGAAACCGGCGGTATGATAATGGAAAGAAAGTTGTGAGAAGGAAGGTGGTGAAGACATGAAGCGCTGGAGTACAGCACAGCGCATGGAAGGAACAGATCCCTGCAAACGGCGGTCGTCAGCCGCATGTTAAAGCAAGCAAGAACCAGAACAGAAGGCACGAACCAGCACATGCCACAGCACAGATAGCAGGACTTCAGACCAGAAGTATGGAAATTAGTAGGAAGTACGAAGAGTCGTTTGAGGTATCAAATTCGCGCTGGAGGGTATAAAACTAGCACAAAGAAAGCTCGTTGGCTATGCCAGAGAACGCCACACAATATCAGCCCACCCATATCCTGCCTATCACTCCCTGCCCATTGCCTTCAAGAACTGCCTGAACACTTCAGAACAATTCTCTGTCACGCTAGCCATTTCATAATTCCACACAAACTCCGTCCCACTTGCTAATATCTAGCATGCGTAGTACCCCCGCTCCGTCATCTTGCTCATGCTCGAGTGCACAGACGAGGCTCTCGAAGTTGGTTTGGATGCCGCCGGCGTCGCAAGCTTTGATTGTGCAGGTGTGTTGGCAGCCGATGTGGTGGCCTTTGGCGTAGTGCTGCGGCCCTCGCGTGGTGTGGAGGGAGATGAAGTAGTAGCAGTGGTCTTCTTTTGAGAGTTGTGGTGGAAGATCTGCTTCATTGTCTCGGCGAACTTCGCGCCTGGGAGGTCGTCGATGGAGTTGACGTTGACGGTGAGAGGAAGCATTTTGGTTGAAATGGTTGATTGGTTGGTAGGTTGTGGTGTGGTGTAATGTGTGATTGTTTGATTGTTTGATCGATGGGAGTCTTTGGGACTTTGCAGTTGCTTGAGAGTCGTGGTGCTGATGCTGATGAAGAATAGTTCCTACCGTGGTGTACAGCATTGTTATATATCCATCGTTCTGAAGCCGAGATATTGAAGCATCCTCGGCTTGATTGATGTCCCAACAACATCACCACCAAATTCTTCGACATTCTTTCGGAGTCGCATCTGCAGACCGACCGCCGGTCTCAGGCATCCGAATTCCCAACCACGAGAATCAACGAAAATGAAGTTGCCTGAAAAAGATCGTCATAGCCTAGAAAAGCAGACTTTCCCCTGGCGTGGCCGCTCAGCGCCACTACCGAGGGTCGATGCCTCGGTACATCGACCATTCGCACAACCTCATTCGTCGTCTTGATATTTGCCACGCGGGAATAGCGCCTCTGACGGCTCTCTTCTTCAGGCTGAAGGATTCTTCACGTTGCGGTTGGGATGCTGGTGTGAGGCTCTTCGGGTGGCGCCATATGTGTGAGTTCAGGCATCCGATTTCGACAATTCGCAATACTCCGAGTGTTCTCCTGTTCCTGTCGGTCACCGAACGCTTATGGCAAGTCCTTGTACCGAGGCTGCTCAGAATAGAGATGATGAGACGGAAAGAGATTGAAAGGGCGATGTGTCAGCGCTTGTGGTGTCGTGTAATCTCATAGCATTGCGTTGGGAGGCTTAGAACTCCATACCATCGTCCTCTCGTTCGCGCTTGCCTCTGCTCTCTTCCTTCAGCAGCGTGTTTACGTGACCTCGGAAGTATTCTACGTATGGCTTCAAGCTGGTCTTCTGCCAGTCTTGCACCTTGGACTTCTCTTCGTCGGTCATGTTAGCGCCCTGCTTGTTTTCCCATTGATCAATCTCGTCCAGCAGTTCGGTGACGGTGGGCACGGAGAACGGATTGAAATCCTCGAGACTGCGCATGTCGATGGGCACGCAGACTCGGCCGGTGCCGGGATGAATAACAAAGGGTGATTTGAGCAAATGGTTCAGTTTCTTCGACACTTCAGCGTCCAGCCGCGGGTATGTGTATTCCAGCCGAATGTCCTGCTTTGTTTGGACAAGCTGTGTTGTCGAAATTGACAGGTTGCCGACCTCGGCCACAGCGTCGATGTCGGCCCACTTCTGAGTAGAAGATCTGTCGGCAGCAGAGTCCCACTTCTTCTTCAATGCGCCGGTCAGCTTGTCGTCCTGAATCATGTTGAGCAGCTTCTCGACACGTTCGTCTGTCTGCCAGGGATCCTGCTCTGCTACAACGTCTCTTTGAAAGTAGGGTGTAAGGATCTTGAGACTCCTCTCTACATGCGGGTGAAGAGGTCGTCGGAGTAGTTGCCTCTTGCCCTTGTCGTTGCCCTTCAACACCTCGAGGTAGTTCGCGACTGCCTTCCGCTTGCTATCGTCCATTTCCCGCGCACGCTTGTCGCTGACCCAAGCGTGAGCACCTCTTCGGCCTGAGTATACCCACATGATGTGCTGGAAGCCAAAGTCTTCTCTCAATGCGGTATCGATCACTTTGATCGCCATTGTGATGAATTGCCAGCATTTGCTACAGATCTTGGCTCCTGTGCAGCAGGTACGGATCGGATCGTAATCTGTCATGTCGATATCAAACACAAGCTCTTTCATGACTGGCTTGAAGGCTGACGCTTTCTTCAATGTTTTGCGGTCCTTGGGATTCATCGTGTACTGTGGGCCTATCTCGAATCGCTCGGGTGCCATCTGCATGCACTGCTTGCGGAGGAGGTCGGCAGAAGGAAAAGAAAGGTATCGGATTACTCGATTCTCCGGTAGCCAGAAGGAGAACTCTCGGTTCTGAAAGTCCGCTTGAGGCGTTGCTGAATGATTGAGCCATTGGAATAGTTGACGAAAGGGACATAATCGTCCGTAGTATTGTTTCAATGTTTCTGGCTCTGCGTATCTTGGCTTCGGTGCTGACTGCGGTTGCGGCTGTGAGCTATCGTCGGGCTTCGGTGCGCTGGAAGAGAATTCGTCTTCTGAGTCATCGTCATCATCGTCGAACATGTCTTCCAGCCCTTTCGAGGTGGTTGCTTCTGGCTTGGGTGTCTCCATTTCGACATCCTCGTCTTGCTCCGCGCCGCCTTCCGCTGGAGCTGGCGCGTCTGGAATGTCGACGTCAGCTGGGCTTGATGCTGGCTCCCTCTCAAGAGACACTGCGTGAGGCATTGTGATCGTGTACTGCCGATTGTGGCAATGTGAGTGTGGGGGAGCAATTGGTGAGGGAGATGTTGTTGGCTTGCTCAGCGTGAAGTGGAAGGAAACGCGTGGGACGCGACTGGATTTAAGCTTTGACTAGCGTGACTTCGAGCGGCCCGAGCGTCTCCGCGCTCTTTCCCCATTTGACGTCGGACTCCTGACTTCTGGAATTCGACGACAACAACGACTTGATTGACCGCTGACGACGTATTCATCGCGCTGGTTTTCAGCAGCATTATGAGCATCCATGGCTGATATTCGATTAGTCGATGGCGACGGCTGGGTATCAGACGAAAGCAGCTTCTACGGTATCACAGGAACGTGCCGCACTAGCCCACATGAGTCTGATTGTGATTCTAGGAGATGACGAGATTCGCAGAGAGCTGGAGCTCACGGCTTCTCGGGACTTGAAGTGGGACTACGAGTACCTCTTCCCTGCTCCCGCGAGGAAGAAGCGCAAGCTCTTTCAAATGCCATCTCCATCCCCGGGCCCGGACGATAGGCCGAATGTCGGGACGGACGTTCTCAGCTTCCTCAAGTCGCGTCCACAGATAGGTTCTCTTCAGAAATCTCGCCAGGATGGTGTGCCTAGTGTCAAAGACACGTCGGGAACTACGCCTGGCAGAACGCAGTCTGACCTGGTCGAAAACACTCATTTTGAGGGTCACCGCTCTGCATGGCAACATAGCGAGACCATTGATGCGTTCCTCCGTCGCCTGCCGGTTGATGATCCTTACACGCCCACTGAGGACGGCTGGCTCTGGGTTGGGAGTCGAATGATATCCCGCTCTTGTGCAGAACGGCCTCCTGGCAACATTGCAACGTTACAGGAGCGCGGAAATGATTTGCTGGATGCCTTCAATCGAGAACGCGCTCAGATCGAAAGCAGGAGCGCAGACAAAGCGTCACGTATCGCAGACCAAAAAGTTCAGGCGTGCCGCGAGCAGCCTACTTACCCTAGCAAAACAGACTAATGTCACCCATGGCAAATGGATGCTTTTTCCGAGCCGCAAGGATTTGAAGGAATACTGGCGCCTTGTTGCAACAGCAACTTCTGAAGGCAAGCTCGGTTCGACATCGAAATTGGCAGTCTTTGATCCATCAGAATCGGATACCGTCATTTGCATCTACACAGAAGACTTCTCCGACGGTGGTGAAGTGCGGCGTGTCTTGGAAGAGCTTGTCGAACTCGGTATTATCAACGTGAGCAAGAAGCCGATTTACTACAAATGTGATGCCTACACGCATCTCGGCCTAACATCCAAGAACGAGCAAGGTTTGAAAATGAGCCTTTACAACAGCAAGGAGGTCTTGCAGAAGAAGGCCATGAGTCTCGCAGACGGACCAATTGCAAGGATGAAGAGGCAAGACACGAAGACGCGCGATTTCCACCAAATGTTCGAGGGTGACGACATTCATTGACTGATTCAAGGCGAGATACCCCCTACCGCGTTGCTTTTGCTGTACGGTCATGCAGTAGTCGAGGATTGCTCAAGAGATGTCATTGGAGGAAGAATGGACTGACCGATCTGCCATACTACATATCAGTATATTGCGAGTATATCTGATCACAGCTTACGTCGACGTCAATCGCGCATCGCGTACCTTCTCGCCTTGGAGCTTCCCCTTAACTCACATCATTTCAGCCGGTTCTACCGTCACTTCGCTGACGCATTATAGACCAGTCCTCCGACGCCTTCATTCACGATACCATCAAGCGAATGAAGATCTTCCGGTGATACAGTACTACGACTCGCACGAAGCCAAGCGTGGCGTCTCCAGCCAACGTGTCGATCGAACTCGGCAGCCGCCTTGACGATGCTAGTAGTCCGCCTTCCTCATCTCCAGACCTTCCCGGTGGGTATGCTTATCCTTGAGCGGTGAAGCTGTGGCTGCTAACGTGGGCTTCTTGCTGAGTATAACCCTGCTGCATTGGGTACGACCATCATCGCGATGGCAGTGCCCAGCGTCATGGACGCATTCGCCAGCATAGCCAACATTGCCTAGTGTGGGATGGCGTACAGTATCATAGACACGGCATGCCGCTCCGCGTGGGGAAAGGCATGCAAGTACTTGCTTTTGAAGGCCGCATTCTTGAGCATCGCCGTGTTCGAGGCTGGGAGTGTCACCAGCGGAGCTGTGAAATGCAGCCACGCCGTGACCTTCGGCATGATCATCGCGGATGATTGACCATCGGCCCGAGTGTGGCGAAATTCGGCGATTCGCTGATAATTCATACATGCATCAGCTGAGGAGGTACGTTCAGCTGGGCCGATCCGGAGCATATCTCGTTCATCGTTCACTTTGGATTTCCCAACAGGCACACATACGGGGTCACTCATCATTCTCGCTCTCAGCGTCAAGTCACAATGGCGGGCGGCTCACATGGGTGTACTTGAATCGACCTTCGAAGTTGCTAGTGGCGTCGGTCCGTTGATGGGAGGTGCATTGGTGGATCGGCTGAGTTGGCGTTGGCGTTTCTGGTGAGTCCAGCCTATTTCTGCACGCAAAATGATTGAAATCGCCATGCGTCCCGAGTAATGAGCCTGCAGTTCCCCGACCGAGCCGCTTGCACTCTGCATCATCGCCAGCGAGCACGTCATCGGCATTGGCCAACCAGACCTGCTGCTTAATGAAGCCGTTGGTTGTCTCTGCTCCGCAGCATACCTTCGCCCGCACTGGCTGTCGTGCAGTTGTAGAGTCGCAGTAAGAGGCGAATGGAAGCTGAGGTCCAAGCCGGGTTTAGCGTGATCTTCATTCGAATCTGGTGGCGCTTTCTGCGATGGAGACATGCAAGAGGCGCACACGTGGTACGCCATTATGCCAACTTGACGAGATATCCCGCAGCACGATGTGCTTCACATTCGGCAACAGTACCCTAAGTCGCAATCTGTCAGTGGCTGCAAGCTAATCACCCCTCTTAGGATCGAGTTTCCAATGTGTGCAATCGGTATCGCTATCACTGCTGTTCCTCTCGCAGGCTCCGATGGCTTCTGATACAGAGGCTACCTCGAGGACCAAAGCCATCAACATGGATCTCGACCGAGCCGCGCTCGTAGCCAGTGCAGTTTCCTGTTTCGTTCTGGCCATGCACTGATGCGGTCTCCATCCTTGGCATTGCACGCGGGTGGTAGGATGTCTGATGGGGAATGCTGAGCGCTCTGCGGCTCTGTTCGCACTAAACGAGCGCTTTAATATTCGAAGGCAATGATTTGGAGTATATCAAGTCGCATCGACCGGCGGGTGTAATTCCGCGTAAACACGACCTGCCCTTTCGGTTCATGCATGTCGTGCAATGACCTGTTGTTCAGTAACTTCTGACCGAATTAGCACAATGCATCGTGGCCATTCGTTTAAATGCTTTTGCTGACTCTGTGCTTTGGCAGATGAGTAACTAACTCACTCTGGGTGTTTTCCCTAGTTGATGTGTTTTTCGCACACCTTCTGTTGCCGACTCGGTTCCAATCCGTGAACATGGCGTCGGCAGCTGAAAGTGGAGTACGTCTCCTCCCATTGGTGACAGATACTAATGTTCTCAAACTGCTGTCGATTGGCGACGATTGCCCTTTGACCGTGTGGAGACATATCAAGCCTTTGCTGGTTGTTAGAGGTAAGTAGCAGGGCTAGAGACCAATGAGTGCAATGCTCCTGATGATTTGTCGATAGGGATTGCGGGAACTGTCGGCGTATCCCTGATATACATCCTCGACGCAATCGGTTTCGTTTGGCTCGAGAGCTGCGATCGAGATCTTAACCACGGTCGGCATTGGAAGTTCGCCTCAGGTGCCGATGATTGCCAGGCAGGCCGCCGTGGCACTTGACGATATTTCGGTCGTTGTCTGCAGAAGACTTCGATACAAGTCTGTCTCCGGTGGCTGGCGAAGCTGCATTTGCTAAAAGGCCAAGTAATGTGGGCTCCTGTCCTGAAACATTGCATCGAACACTCCTTGATGCAAGAGTAGCGCAACTAAATTGAAACAAGATCGGAGTTCACACCGGCAGAGTTGTCCATTGTATTGGGACCATACTCTTTCCGTGGCTTGAGGTGGTGCAGCTACCTCGCTTGCGTTTGCCAGTGCCGTCCGTCAACAAGGCAAATCCTGCAGAATTGGCTGTTGAAGAACCATGCTGTGCGGCAGCATTTGAGGAGCGGAGCGGAGACGGTCGACCTCTTCCACAGCCTCCTCTCCGTCTCCGTCTCGCAGGAAACACTTTGTCAAGCCCGGTTCCATGCCTGCCGAACATTCACCGCGTGCCCATCCAAACTCTGCTGGGCCCAGGGATCCGGAGCATCAAACCTTAATCATTTCTTGGGAAGAGAACGAGGGAGCGGAGTTTCCTTCCTGTCGGAGCCGGGTCCTACATCAGGCTGTGCTGCACTTCCATTGTGTGCTGAGAGCAAGAAGAGCCGGATCTGATAAACTCTTGTCTCGATACGGAAATCCCGTTGACCTCTCATCGCGACCTCTACCCAAAAGCAGTCTCCTTGGCAGACCCTGCAATTCTGTGCAGAAAACGCCATTGAGAGGAGTCTGGTCGACTTTCACCAGCAATTTCGGCCCGCTTGCATGAAGAGAGGCGGGATGTATTACGGTACCATCCCGAAGCATGTTTGACGATCTTCTGCACGAGGCTGTCAGCTGACGTTCACTGAATGCCACTTGACACGACAAGCTTTTATGGTTGGTAGTCCGTCGCCATCCTTTACCGAACTTCAATCCAACGGGACGGGTACATGTTTCACATGGCGTAGAGCTTCCAGCGGTTATCGGCACTCTTGTCACTTCCCGATGCACATACATGGCCCCGAAAGAGCGCCTATTGGCAGCATGCACAGTCTGCGTCAAGTACCAATAGCTTGGCATCAACCCGACACTACAGACGACCCGCTAACAGAAGGATCGACAAAGCGCCGGTGAAGACCAAGGCTAGATTGTCTCTGACATCTCCTCCTCTTGACTGACATATGGAGGGGACATTCAGGTAAATCACCTCACATAACCGAGGGTATGATGCCGACTCCAAATCGGCAACCACGTCAACAGTGAGAGATCGTCAGCTTTGGCGTCCAGATGAAGTATTGAGTGCGGTACAAGCCAAACAAGAACCCTCCCACAGCAAAGGTTTAGCAAATCCAATAGATAGATACGATTGACTTTCGGAGTTGACCGGGGGGCTCTCAATGGTGGTCGACGATCCTCACGTGGCTAACGGCGGGTTGGCGGTCCTGGCATGGTTGACTAGTTGGGTATGTGTTGGCTCGCGAGCGGGCCATGCTTTTCGGCCTCTTGCCCTTTCCCCCGTCTTGAAACGCAATGCATCACCGGCAGAAATAGCCCTTGCTCTTCATGCTTCAGTCGTGATACGAGCACTCGGATCGATGGCTGTGGCTGATGAGAGGGTAAAGTCAAGCCTGCATTCATGCGGTATCTGCTGCAGTCAATCGGTCGAAACATCGTTAGCTTTGCGGGCAGCCAAAGGCGGCCGAGCTAGCAAAACGTCACTTTTGCTCTGCAGACTTGCTTGGCCTTGCTTCTTGCTTGCATAGTGATCAATCTTGTGAGCTCGCGCAAGCTGTCGGGCAATAGCTCCGGAGCTCCTATTTGCTCTGTCTGCTGCAGAGATTCCTCACTGCGTGTGAGATGGCGGATCTAGACGAAAGGTGCCACGCCAAGTCATTTGATACTACTGGAAAGGAACGAGACGTTGACGAACCACACTCGCGGGACCTGTCTTCCGTTTGACGACAATCTTCCGACTGCCTGCTTACCCGGTGTCGGGTCGTCTGGCTGTCAGCAGATTGTCTGAGTGCCGAAGATTTCTCTTGATGGCTCCGCAGGTGCCTGCTTTGGCCCAGAGCGAATCCAAGGCCCGGTTCTTTGCTCGTCTTGGACTTGATCTTACCAATGGAACTCATCGAAGAGTATATAACTTGATGAAGGTGAGCTTGAGGTTCTTGTCCTACTCTTGCACTATCGGTGTTTGACAATTCTGTGACTGACTTCAACTCAGATGGAAGCTGCGGAAGCTAGGAAGAGGTTGCTGGAAAGTCAAGACAGCAGCACTGCTCAGATTCACGAAGCGGCTTGGAGACGAGAGGTCTTGAAGATCTACGACGACGCGCAGCCTCAGACCCGAGCAGTCTATCAATTCGGTCACGACACAGCGGATCCTGAGGAGCCCGACAATTGGATTATTCGTACGTCTCGAATCGACACTGAGAGGAGGGGGTTTGTCGCGATTCAGTTCGTCATTGCATCAAGCGCAGTGAGTCCACCGAGAGCGAGCGAGCCAGGCTGCGTTCGCTCTGAAGGCTGCAGGCCGTTGGAATCGCGCGCGTGCTCGCGTGCTCCTCGTTGGCACTGCAGCGTCTTCGAGCTCGAGGTGGTTGTAGCAGCGCGAGACGCAAAAGCGTGCTGGACCACGGTGACTGTCCTCGCCGACATCAATAGGTATACTGACTCTTTCTCGCAGGGTGGATGCTCTGGCACGTCTTCAGATATCGTGACTATCGAAACAAGAACCGGCCGAAGGACGAGAGAGGGGATCCTGCACAAAGCTCGGATGAAGACGAAGGGCCTGAACGGCGAGCATCAGATCCTGGTGTCGGCTCAAGTAGAGGTGGTGGGAGTCTTGGAGCAGGAGTGGGAAGCAATGCACAGACAGGCAAGTAAGACTGAGGTGCTCACAAGCCTAATCACTAACAGCGCATATAGGTAAAGCAGGAAGCACGTCTCCCAGAACTTATTGGGACCCCGTACGTAATCAGTAATCGCACACCTCTCTTCACTCGCCATACCTCAAGACGTATCTCTGTGCTAGAAGGATCTCCAAATTAAAAGGAATTGCGTTTCGTGCACCGAGCTGTGCTTTATGTTAGCAGTCGAGGAGACCTTGGTCTTCATCGGCTGCAATGCTCATGCGCTCGTGCATCCAAACATGCCTACAGACGACTCTGCCCCAGAGATACATCGCGGATACTTTCTTTCTCGCGGCTTGCCCGAGCGCCGCGATATCCAGATGCAGGTTACGGGGTGTTCGACCTCTATGAATTGCAGGAGAGTTTGGCTGGCTTGCGGGATATTGAGAGGCCGCGCGGCTGTACTGCGATCCGGTGTGAGGATGCAGCCGCTGTCTCTCAATGACCGGAGAATGTTCGCTCTGCACGAGCCTGCCCCGTTGAGACGCCAATCAAGCGGTACGACTTGGTTCGCGACACGTCTGTACAGTACGTTTAGAGTTTGAGAGTAGCGCAACTGCTTGCCCCCTTTATAACGCCTGGTCTCACCAAGAAGGCGACACGCTTCTAGTAAGAGACCTGCCTTTCTAGGCCTCCGGTACAACAAGACGCCCGTTATCGCGAGGCTGTCCACCCGCGCTGGGTTAGAGGGTTGAATCGACGCCCGGTGCGCTACTCTCAAACTCTACTTGTACTGTAGTCTGAGCAAACGCCCGCCCTGTTCGTATATCTCGCTCTGTTCGTATACATCGTTCTGTTCGTATGTCTCGCTCACGTGCGACCTGAGATCCGCGTAATGCTCAGCACGACTATGCAACGGCGGGAGGAAGCCGCAGAGGTTCCCAACATCAGTAGCCGTCACTCTTTTCCATCTTCGAAGCGTTCGCGCCAGCGGACTCGGACGACAGTGGCTTTGGCGCGTTACTCAGCCCTCTCCCAGTCTCGATCGTGTGACACAGACGTGGCTATTGCTGCCAGCTCGTGGAATGCCCACCACACTGCGCTGCATCCCCGCTGTGGTAGGTGCCTTGGAGCTCAGTCCGGCTGGAAGTGCGATTGTCACGCAACTCATGGCGGTGCTGCTCTTCGTAAGAGCCGGTGTATGATAAGTAGCCCCCTGCACTGCCTTGTTACAGCGATATGGCCTGGCTTGCCGAGCAGCTCCAGCATTGTCCCAGAATCGTTGACACGTCAAGCACAGCAGCGAAAGGGTAATGCGGACATCGAAGCATAGTATCGTGCAGTCGCCATTAGACGGCGTGCGGCCTTTGAAATGTCCGCTCCTTGCCAGATGACCTCAAGGAGGTGAGTTGGTCAGAGCGAAGTGGTAAATGCTGACCAGAGCTTCAACGGGTGAGATATTCCCCACAATCAACTGTTCTCGATTGGCTTGGGGTGACAGGAGCTTCCAGATCAGACACAGACGTCAAAGAGACTGGCGGTGTCGTACTCGTCAGGTTATGTGATGTGATCCGGTCGCTTGCTGAAGCTCATGTCGTCGACGCATTCAAAGCTGTTGCTCGCCAGATGTGTTTGTGATCCAAGAAGGGCGCTCCACCATTCTAGTTCCCGTAGTCTGAACCTTCACGCCGGCACGCCGACTGTGAGCATCGACCCTCGAACCTTCTCTCACAGCCTCGCTTCCGTCTCATCAACCTTCACGGATCCACCTCTGCTCGGCACTGTCAGTCAGCAAGCGGCCAAGCGCATGGTACCGCACCGCACCGTTCCCGCGGCGCTGGGCCCGTCCAATCGACACTGCTCACCCAAGACGGCAGCTAATGGCTGAGCGCAGCGACAACCAGGTGTAGATGTGCAGTCAAAGTCAAACGGAGAGGACTCCGGCGCCAGCAGAGTCATGGCAGGCCGATCCTCCTCAGCCAGAGGGGCGCATAGGTGTGCAAAGATGCCTCCATTATCGATGCGTCGGCCGCGCTCCTGGATATGGGTGTAAAAGATTCAAGTCTGGAGGAAGAGGAGCCTGGTTCCAGACGAGCGCATCTGAAGCCATTGGGCCCATTGGTCGATCACCGAGAACACGTTGCAACACCACTCATCGAAAGGCAGCCTGCTGTCGTCTCACGTATGCCGCCGCGCATCGCAGCAATATCAAGGGTCGAGATCGCGAGACATCACAAGATCCTGCCTGTCACCTTCATGCGCGATGTCCGACAGATGGGAGATCGAGTTTGGCGACGCGTCCTGGAGGTCATGCGTGGTCTTCTGAAAGATCCAAGAAAGAGAAGGTTGCAGGGAAGGTGCGAGAGCACGTTGAGCGGCGCACAGTAAGGATGAGTTGGAGTGCACGACAAATTCCACGCTGCCAGCGCCGCAACGCTCGCGGTCGTCTGTCGTTTGGCGAACACATGTCATGGCTTCCGATGCCCAGAGAGCAACGATCAGCCCGCAGTGCGCAAGATGCTCGCGTCCGCGGTCCACCGCGCAAGAAGAGCGAAAGCCATATCAGCCTGGGCAGGATGTCGATACCCGGCCCGGTCGTGATGGCCTGTCACTGGTATCGTTGCCATGGGCTGACATGAGGAGTACACTGTCCAAGATGGAGATGCTTCTGGCCATCTCTATCGAAGCATGACGCTTGCGGCAGCGGCAAGCCACTCCCAGTGCATCACATCGAGAGAATGAGCCGCGTCGACGTGAAGTCCAAGGCAGCATGCAAGGTTCTCAGGATCCCCTTGCCAACAGCGAAGCTGAAACTTTACCCGCGAGATTTAGCCGAGCGTTGCTTTATGAGGCATGTGTGAAGATACACACCCGACTGCCAGCCTCGCTTGATGATTCCAGGTGATCATACACGGCTTACTGTGCTGTAAAAGATGGCGTCTCTTTGAGGGCGACCATAGCATCTGCACAGCCTCTTTGGAACACTCAATACATGCAGCGAAACAGCTACTGCTTCGGCTCTTCTGTCAGGAGGATAGGCCTCTCGACCACTGGTCCATGATATCCTCGGCGGCCCCAAATGCCATACCAAACAAAGCCAAGTATCACGAATCCGCCGAAGACAGCGATACTCCAATTCATCGAAACCGCCGTGACAGGTGTTTCTGGCGGGAAGAAGGAAAAGAAGACAGAGATCACGAGAAAGACCGCCGAGAACGCATTGACAGCCACGCCAAGCTTGCCCATTCTCCACGGCCCGTAATTGATGTGCTCGCCTCGAATCTTCTTGATCATGATGAGAATGATCGGTATAAGATACGACGTAAAGATGCCTGCCTCGGAGATGGACACGAACGCGTTGAAGGCTACCGTTGAGCCGATGATAATCAGAGCCAGCAGACCTGGGATTATGGTGCAAAGCACAATGGAACGTAACGGCAAGGCCAGAGTTTTGTTGACATGAGCGAAGTAGTGCGAGAAAGGCAGGCCATTGTCTCTTGCGAACGCCCAGGTCTGGCGTGAGCTTGTCGCCAGGAAGCCGAACGTTGCGCACCACACCAAGATGATGAGAACGGCGGTCATTCCTGCCATGCCGGCGGATCCAACGGCCGTGTCAAACACTGCGATGAAGTCATACCCAGTCGGACTTGCGAGCGCGTCTTCGAAGGTTGGTAAGATGCAAAAGCAGAACGCGATGACAATTCCAAATCCAGTGAGGCCGTTGATGAGAATGGTGCCGACCATGCACCAAGGCACTACTGTCGCTGCATTGCGCACTTCTTCTGACATGTGCGCTGGGCCATCGTATCCAATCAGAGGTAGGTTGGCACTGATCAGTCCCACGAACCATGCCAGGCCGTCGCTCTTCCAGCCCGCGCTATTCTGGAACGTGACGAAGACATCTCTGGCTGAGCCATGAGGTGAGAAGTAGACCAGTGGAATCAAGATACCGAGGAAAGCCGTCAGGTGGAGCAGCATGGCGAAGCCTTCCACTAACGAGAGAAGTTTGGTTCCAATGCTGTTTACAAGGAAAACAACCAGCAAGACTGCCCACATGAGAAGGGTCCCGTGCCATCGGTGGTAATGATACGAAGGATCATTCTCAACTAGGATGCCTTGAATAATCGTCGCTGCGAAGAATGCTCCCGTTGCTGTATTCGCGAGCCAACCTAATGTCGCGATCCTACGAGCACAGTACTCAGTCGAGATGTCGAAATGATGCACTCTATTGACCGTCGTGCTTACCATCCAACGAACCAGCTCAAAAACACCTTCTGCTTCTCCGGCGCCAACATAGCACACCAGTGATACTGGCCGCCACTTGTGGGGTACATACTCGCCATTTCTGCCAACGACGCTGCTGTGGAAAGCGCGCCGAAAACGGCGTATATGAATCCATAGACAAGCGTTGGTGGCCCGCCGTTGACCATTGCCGTGAGGTTCGCAAAGAAGACTGCTTCCCAGGTACACATCAACGATGCCGTGAACGCCAGTGTTGTCCAGAATCCGAAGGAGCGCTTGAATTGCTGGACTTTGCCGATTTCTGCCATTGTTGCTTCATCTTGATCGATGCTGCCGATGTTAGATCGGGAGGGGATTGCTGATCCATTCGGCGTGGCCACGCCAGCGACGCCAGTCGCTGGAGACACCCACTGCTTCTCTGAAGTCATATTCGTAGCAAGTAGAACGAGGTTGCTCCAAGGCAAACTCACCACAATTCCTTACTTGTACGATATGTTCTCGAGGCAACCAAACGGTTTAGACATGTCGCCAAATGCATCTTGCTTACCGAACGACCATGTTTCGTATCTGCTGAACATCCGAACTGCCTTATCAAGCATAGCAGCAGCTGAGATGACGACGCGATAAGTGCTCCTCTCGCCTGGTCAGGTACATGTAGCTACCAGGGCTGTATGCATGGAGAGAGATAGCCGTAGGATTTCTGGCAAGCGAGCGACCAGTGCATGGATCGCCGTCGTCGGCGCTAATCGGTTTTGGACCATGAGACCAAATGGCATATGGAGTGACTTCGTTCTGCATAGATTATTGCTCTTCTCGTAGTTGTTGGTTGCAAAGAGTTTGTGATGCTGAGCGACCAAGGCGACGAACACACAAAGAGCCAAGCTTGTCACTTGCAAGGATCATGAATCGCGCTTGCGAGCTCAAATCGTAACAAGCTTTGCCAAGCATCCATGCTTTGGCGACGGTGACCAAGTTGTGAAAGAGACGTTTGCATTTCGACATCAACATCACTTCATCGTCCCTATACTCCGAATCGCTGATACATAGGCATAAGACGATCTTTTGACCGCATTTTGGCTTCCAGACACTTCACGCCGTGCCTAACAGGACTCGATATGGCCCGCCCCGAATATGCCTTCAGTAGAGGCCGCACTCACAGGCTCATGTCTAGGGCTGGCTTGCATTAGGGCGCTATGAGCCGAGACCTGTGCCTGTTGCTTCTCGTCAGGCATCTTCGTTTCCAGACGCGGCCGCGTTTCCGTGAGCATAGGCTGTGCCCTACCTTGGAGATCGACCCTGCTGCAAACGCAACATCCACAATGCTCGTGGAGGCAGCTCACGGCATTGAAAGCGACTGGGTCCCTAAGGAGTGATTGGACGTGTGCTGGTTCAAAAGGCCGTAATGTCCGACAGACGCCGACGGTTTCCTCAGACCAGATCTTGGGAACGAACGCTGACCGGATTCGTGCCTTGCAAGTCACCTCGAAGCAGGCCGTCAATACAGAGGGGCCCGATGCTCTGGAACTACCGATGCTGTAAACCCATAACCCGCAGTCTCTTCATTCTGCCACTCCATCTCGAGTTCGAGAAACAAGCTTCATGGTTCAGGGTTGTGGTATCATGGGGCTGTCTGCGCAACGACAAACGGGACTCAACAAGGCGCCGAGATTTGTATCTCTCCCATTCGATCTGCGATCTTCCGCCGACTGCGCGACTGTTGCGAGTATCTGCTTCCCGAGGACGAGGTGCTTGAGCTGGCATTTGACGCACTCCGGCGCTCCCGACTTGTCGCCCTCAGATACTCCTGATAGTGCCGCTCTACCTTCAACCTTTCTGCTACACCATAAGAGGCGGCCGTATCATCGTAGTCGTCATGTTCTTCCTCTGTCCTGGTCTGAACTGGGATCTGCTCTGTGCGAGGGACACGCTGCTGCCCAGGAGACGATGGACCGGCAGGTGATGGTTTCGTTGGCTGAACTGGTGCTCGCTCCCTTCTATGCAGCTGGCAGAGCTCGGGCGACGAGGGCCAGGTCTTCAGTAACTTGACTGCCCGGAGCGACATGTGATCGGCTCGTTGGGCTTCCGGCTGCTCTGGAGATGAAGTGTCAGAGGGCGATGGTTTTGCTTCCTGCATCGGCGTTGCGGTACAATCTCTGCTCTGCAAGTCCATCCTCCAATGCTCAATGACCTGCTGGAATTCGATAGCTCTAGCAATCTTGTGAATGGTCGGGTGGTGCTCAGAGCAGATAGCATAGGTGAGCGCTGAAGCCAGAGCCTCCGTTAGGTCATCTCCGACAAGTTCAGCATTGTCTGCCGCTTTCAAGACTTGACCGACAGATGCTCTCAGATAGATTTCAGGGACCATGCGCTGGCAGGGCGCTCGCTCTTCAGATCTTCCTCGGCAGAGATACCACGTCTGCCCGTGGGAAACCACAGGCGTCAAGTCGAATTCCAGGAGATTCAACAGATCGGTGTAGGCGCTCAGCATCGATCCCGACAGCTGATACTCATTGATTGCTCGATACACGATGTCCCTTCGAAGCACAGTATACGACACCGACCGCTGGGCTGAGTGGCTGCTGATTGCATCTGCGCATGGTCAGTGCAAGCTTCAATTGCAAGATCTTTGTTGACGAACTTGTGCTCTGCCTGTGCCTCAGCGGTGGCGGAGGTTTGGCCGTCTCGCCGCCTTTCTGGTCGCGCGATGAGCTTTGTGAAGACGACCGGGGTTCTGTTGGGGTGTGGTGAATCGACATGGTCGGCGCAGTTAATGATGGATTTATCGAGTCATTCAGCGCCAGAACGCAGTTCAGTATTCGCCAGTGTCATCCCACACTGGGCCACCATGCACCTTTAATCGTCGTCCCCGCTGACATGCACGCAGGCGTTTTCAATCGGTGTCGGCAAAAGACGCCATCTTGCTTGCTTTTAGGTTCTCCTGCCAAAGATAGCGGAACTACGAATCCAACAGTCAAGGTGGCTACACTTGGCTAATATAAGATCAACGTGGAATTCTGGTTGGAGGGGCACGATGGTGGCCCCGGCCAAGGAGGAGGATCAACAAGCAACCATTGACAGTCCGTCTCCGACGATCACAGACCTACACGATATCTGCCAAGACCGTCCACATAGAGGCTTCCTCGAAGATCAAGGCCTGCAAACCACCTTATCTCGATTTTGCGCGTACTCATTACGACAGAACCAATACCTTCATGCAAACTGGCCATAAGATGGAAAAACTGGGCTCCAACCGCGGCATATCCGGTTTCACTGAGCGGCTCATGGCTCCCGCGTGGGAGCACTGGAAGGATGTCTACTAGCGGAACTCCGCCCCATTCGTTCGTCCTGCTATTGAAGGACCTCACGGTCCACGAATGCGCAGCACGCCTGTGCTTGGCGCGTCAAGAGTTGCAAAGCGGTCGAAAGCTCGGCTGGCAAACATATTTCGAAGCGTGGGCGAAGATCTCTGTGCCCAAACCGGATTGTATGACTCTGTAGAGGGAGAAAAGTGTGATATTGATGGCCTGCCTCGCTCCTCGCAGCTGCAATGTCAGTTTGACATCACAGCCTGAAGAGAAGACGATAATAAGGCGCCTAGCAGCATGGTCCAAACTTACATTTGATTCTCGGCGGATATGACAGAAGTTACGGTCGCCGGACTCCATTGTCTTCCCTGCTAAGGAACATCTCTTGCATCTCTGTCTTGCCGAGTCGCAATGACCTGCCGCACGCCCCGTGCCGTTTCTCACGTTTGAGGTCCAAGCGCGCCAGCTGAATGGTCTGTGTGCCGTGGCCTTCCTCTGAAGACAATGTTTACAGTTCTTTAGCTGCCGTTGTGCTCTCAACTCAGTGCCTGACTTGAAAACACATCACAATGCATACATGCAGCAGACTCATTTGCAGCACAGCACGTCAGTCATGATACCGGCGGACAATGTGCAAGAGCAGGGCCATTGACCTGAACGACATTGTGACCAGCGCTGGGACCAGCAGGATCTGCAAAGTTCAACGGATAGGCGCCGTTGCGGCTACTACTCCTTGGGCGAACTATTACTCAGGGTCCTGCATACGTAGCTCGGCATTGGCAAGAGCCTTTCTCGTGCAAACCGGTTTTAATGCAACGACACGTTCTTTGCATAGCTCGTTTAGCACATACGAAGCCGGCTGAAAACGGAACAACATGTTTTACACTGACTTCACCACGGTCAGCATACAGGGGTGCTCCACCAGATTCGAATGCTACCAATGTGATCGAAGTCAGGACAACAGGCTCCAATGAAGTCGTACAAGCCCGAGCCGGCTAGCTTGACACCAAAGAATGCTCAGTTCGCGAGCTTCGCGTTCCGCAGAAAGTGGTGACATTTGCCGACGATATGTATGCCAACAATCACAGACGACAATGATTGGGCGGCTCTACACTGAGAAGGATTATGAAGATTGAACTGTAGGCCGAAAACCAGGGCGCTGGACGAGACTCGGAAACGCAATCTGTCGAGGCGGGAATGCATAGTCACCTTTTCAATCACAACACGACTGCTCGAGCAGCACATCAGAAGATGCTATCAATCACACCAGCCTCTTCACGTCTCATCGAAGGACGTCTGAACGGGTGAATGCTACACAAGTCTACACGGAGCTTACTTGCTTGACGGACCGCAACGATCACAGGTTGAGAGTAACGGCACCGAACTGACATTGTCTTTATAGGTCTCAAGTACTGTAAGTATCACTCTAGAGTACAAGCATCCGACATCCTCCGTTCCCCAAACACCAAACGCGCAGAATTCTCTTCCAACGTCCCAGCAATCCCTCAATACTGTCTCAATCCACATCTGCGGTTGCTCATTCCCGACTGCGAACTGCCGATCATTCTCGTATATAATGATGCCGAAATATCACGGCCCTGCTCCCGGTGTCTTGGAGCCGACCGTTGCGCCGTTTCTCAGTACCCCAAATAGACTGGGGCACCAGTATCGGTGGCCGGAGATCTTCGGGCTGGGCGGACAGGTTGGAGATGCATCTTTTGGAGGATCTTGTCGTTCTGTTCGTTGAGCTTGTGGAGAACTTCATGTGTCTTTTCTTTGAGTGAGGAGCCGGTGGAGCTGACGCTTGCGGTGCGTTTGCTGGTCATCTTGAATTGGAGGCAATTGGTATGTGATTTGATTGAGGAAGGTTTTTGAGATGGCCTTCGAGTGTGATATGAGGAGATTTGAGGTAAGTCTCGACTGCTCTTCTTGCTAAACTGATGCTACAAGAGACGTCTCACAGCGATCAACAGGTTTGTTATATACTGACAGAGACCACAACGCTCGACATGAGCATTGCCAAATGGAGGATCACGGCGAGGTGTCCTTTCTGTTCCGGCCTACAAATTCGCCATACCGTTCTGATGAGAGCGCCGACATCATGCTCCAAACGTCACGTACGCAACTCGTCGGTGTCTACGCTTGTGACCCGTCTGATGAGTAAAGGTTGAGGCTTTGGCGGTACTCCAGGGTGTGTACAGGTCAGCGGAAACACCGGAAACGACATCAGCCGCCAAGAAGGTTTGGAACGTCACCGCATTTGGACATCCGCCACCGACGAAATCAGTAAGCAGGAGGATGAGGTCGACTGTTCAGCATCACCGACGATGGTGTGCTGCCGCAGTGTCGGAGTTGCGAGGCGCAACGTCATTCCAGTGAGACCGACATTGTTTCCTAAAGACTGACAAAGCCCACGAACTCCAATCCAGCTGGTGCGACCTTGCCCTCTCTCTTCTCGAAAAGCCTCATGAGTTGTTGATCAGCCATCCATTCAAATACGCCTGATGCGACCTTCAATGTCCTTTCTGCAGATGACTTAGCTTCAGTCTCAATCTCAGGGTACGGCAAAGTACCAAAACGAAGTCCGAATCTCTGACCTCGCTTTCAGCTCTCATACCCTGAATCAGTATCGTCTTGGATTGATTCCTGGCTTCTGCTTCTCCTTGCTGCGCGACGTGCTGGCTGTTGAACTCTGTTTGGCATCGACAATGCCACAGACGGCTGCTCGATCGGCCCCGATACTGGTCGATAGCATTTGCTCCAAGGAAACAGCCTTGTGGAACGACAGTACGGGCACACGACCGATGAGCTTAAGCGACCGAAAGTGCACATGGATTGTCCACGCATGTTTTCGCCCGAATGAAGAGCTCTGAGGATTGATGTCACGGACGAATGCTGCTAGATCAAGACTTGTTGATTGAGCTGACCTGATATACATGTCGACCGAGGGGTAATAAGTATACGGCCGAAATGCTTTCCACGCTTTCCCCGATCCCAGAAAACAGTGCTACTTGCGCCAGGTCCTCCCAGTCGGAACTGCTGCTCGCAATGCAGATGATGGATCATCTCGCAATCGGACAGAAACCGGACATTGCCCTATTCAATTGCTGGAATTTTGGACGACCATCCTTGATGCTCGGAACTTAGATGTCTGGAAGTACTTCGCAAAAATGTGCTGGACTTGGCACTGCCCGAATTAGGACTGTACATCGATGCCTCGCGATGCGCGGGTATGATGGATTTCGACAGATGATCATACAGTCTTCTACGAAGTGGGCATCTAACGTGATATGGTCCATGAGCCTAGGACCTCAGATATCGAAGCTCTGAGAGAAAGAGAACGGCCGATGGAAAGATTGTAGAAGAGGGCGAAAGCAAAGCGAACAAAGCTCTCGTTTCGGCGGCTACATACTTTACATTCGCAGGACCATACGTATGGCAATAGACCTGTCGATAACAAGGTGTAGAACGCGACCTCGTCGCGCCGTGTATGATACAATTCCCGCGGCCTCCTGCATGGCCCAGGGGGCTAAGAAGCAAGACTGAACCCTATGATGAAAGTCTTGAGGAGCGGTCTGACGGTTTCGGGAGAGATCCTCATTCTTGTGCGTCCCTTGAACCGCGCAATCCGCATGTGATTCAAGCGCGTGTCTTGACAGCCCTCACGACCTGTCTGAAAGCGCGCTTATCTTCAGCAGTGCGGTCTGGAACTACTGGGTCTGGTACGCCACTCCAGTCCATGAGATACACTTCACCCTCTTCCTCGGAGTGCTTTTAGAGTCATTTTCCATGGACTTATCCTATTACCATCAGCAGTCTTCTCTGCATGAGTAAGTGCAAGGATGCGATGATTTCAGAGATGCATTGAAAAACTTCATTGCGTTTCATTCGTTATGCGAAGAGCTCACCGATAGAACATGGGAGCACTCTGACATGCTTCTGAGAGCTAGAAACTCTTCAATGTCCACCGTGGAGGTGATATCCAACCCCAGCTGCTATCCAAAACCTTGACGTCGATACCTCCTTTTCATGGCCATATGAGGCACTTGTATTTCCTTCAAGCACGACCCTTCACGGCATCCAGCAACTCCTTCAGAGCAGCTTCGTCGTCAGGCGTGCATTTTGGAAAGCGAGGCGGCGGTGTGCCACTGCCCTCCCACCCGTACGCTTCGAACGCGCCTTCCTCATCTGCGAAATCGATCGATCCCTCGTCTGAGTCTTCGAACTCGTCGGCGGCGGCAATTGGAGCACTCCAATTGCGGTGAAACGCCTGTGAATCGTCATCTTGGCTATCTGAGTGGAATGCAGGGAGCTCAGGCACCGTGAGGTGGGCGGCCAGGCGCGTCATCTGCCCAGCTTCGACCTCCGCGAGATCGTAGTTCGGCTCGTAATCATGATCTTGGAAGAAAGCAGCCTTGGCCTCGTTGACCGAAGTGCCGTCTACCACCATGTATCGCGTCCTCCTCATGGGCAGTCTCGACACCAGGCGCTCAGCGTTTTCGACCGCTCTGTTGGGATACCACTCGCCTTGGCCGATTGCGAAGTGGCGCAGATCTCCCAACGTGTTCTTGATCTTTCGAAGGAAGGTATGCCATCGAGCGTCTGAAGTCCAGAAGATGTCACCCTGGTCACCGACCGTGTGGTTGTCTGGTGCGACCTGCAAGTTATCCGTGTCTGGAGAAGAACAGCCGGCAATGATGATGTGGCAATCGTCGAAGGTGAGTGACTTCAGGCCGGCATGGGCAAGAACGAAGTCGAACTGCCAGTCGTACGCTAGGGTCATTTTGCCCAGAGCCAGTTGTTCAAGCTCGGGGAAGCGGACGTCCCGCAGGTCGACAAACGGGTAGTAGCCCCAGTACATCTCGGCGGCGTACAGCTTGAGTTCCCGCAGGTTCGCAGCAGTCGGAGTCAAGAAGTGAGTCTTGAGTTCGGTGTTGAAAAATTGATGAACCATCGCGTACTCAATGTTGTGCTCAGGTGCAGCGTCGTCAGAAGCCGTTCCGATTTGCAGAGCGATGGATTTGAGGTGGGCGTGAAGGGAGGTGAGGCCGACGGCAATGGTGGTATCCATGAGGACAGAGTCTTGCAAGTTCTTGATCAAAAGGCGGTCCACCTCCTGCGGTCGCTGATCGCCTTGAAAAGACTCGAGCAAGGCTCTCATGACGTTGACGCGCCATTCTCGGTGCTCCAAAACGCCGACATAATCATCCTCATCAGCGGCACAAGCCTGAGAGAAGTACAGTTCGACAGTTCTGAGGTTCGGAAGCTTGTGGAGCTGAGACAGCGGCGCGGAGAACCAATCCTCAAGCTGCTCAAGCTGAGAGAACTCGTACTGCTCCCTGTCGCCCTGATACAGGTCTTCGCGGAAAGTGTGATCGTGGACGGTGTGGAATGTGAAGACCTTCACAACAGGGCTAAGCACCTCGCTCTCCATGATGCTCTGGACCTTGGTGCAGCTCTCTTTGGTTGGCTTGACGACCACACGATTGAACAGCTCTTGTGTGGCAGAGGCGCTGATTGTCTATCGGCGGGTTAGATCGCTCAAGTGATCAGTAAGGCACACGTCTTACCTTGTTGGCGAGCCGCAGCGCTTTCAGCATCTTAGAGTCTGCATAGTTGCAAAAGCGGTCGAGGAGCTCTTGCGGTATGTCGTCGATCGTTGCCGTCGGGTCTATCGTTGCCGTCGGGCTATCGCTCGTGGAGACCTCCATGGCGCTTATGCGATGTGTGGTAAGGCGAACGTCGTTGTTGTGACGCAGAGGCGGCAGTGCGTCGTGCAGAAGAAGACATAGAATTTCAGGAGAGACGGCACAAACGGTGCGTCCGAATCAGCTGCCGTGATTGCCCGAACGGTTGGTCCCGAGAGCGGGGACTGTAAGTGAAATGTGGACATTCGCATGTGATTTCGCCGTCTTCGGCGACTTCTTCTTGTCAGGCTTCCGAGTCGCCTAGAACTGGATGGCCCTCGTTATCACAGCAAGATCAATTCACGCGGATGGTCAAAACGAATTTCGTCTTGTAATTGGCAGCAAAGAAGCTCCATTCTCCTGCTCGGTCCGTTTCCCTCTCCCATCGATCCCAAGCCTCGCAGTAATGCTCTTCCCAAGCTTCACGCTCGGCGTATCGATCCAGTCTGTGCCCCAACTCGCAACAAGCAGAATCAGTGGAAACGTTATCGCCACACAGACCAGGAACCGCAGGCTTAACCCAACTGGACCGAAGTTCGGAATACCTAGCCCACCATTCCAGAATGTCCCTTCTAAAGCTTCATTTGCTATACTGCCTCCGAACAGGTTGTTCAATCGATCACCAAAGATCCTGAAGAGAGGGAGATGGACGAGGTAGAGCATGAAGCTGACTTTGCCTAGGAACCGCAGAGGCTTGCGTGCAAGGAAGTGTTGCAGGCTTGGGAGTCGGAGAATGGGATAGACGAGCAGCAGGGCGCCCCAGCTTTGCCAATACCGATAATACTTCTCCTTGCCATAGCCGGCTGGTATCATGGCCGTTAGTCGGGACCAGCCTGGCGTATGGCTTGAGTAGGTGATGTCTCCCGCATGAGCCGGCTGCGAGAGTAGGTACCATCCTGCGAAGAAGCTGGCCCACAAGAATGCGGATCGTGTTTGCTCGGATGCGAGTTTGATCAGGCCTTGATCGAGTTTCCAAGTATCAATGATGGCTAGTGCCATGCCGAAGAGGAAGGAAGCCATGCTCCATTTCCAGCACATTTGCGACATGATCGCTCCGGACAAGAACAGGAGGGCAGTGGGCAGCAATGCCTTCTTCTGATCAGATCCAGGTGGTTTCCAAGAGAGTAGCGCCAACAAGCCAAAGATAAGCATGCTGCCTTTCAATTCGATCGGAATCGTCCACTACACACAAATGTCAGGATAGACGCATCCAAGGCTAAGATATCGGTAAGACACTACGAAGGACGACAAGCGTTCTTTGTAGGTCTAACCCACGCACTCACCATTACCATGTTATAAGGATACCAGAATTGACTGCTCCCATGGACCTGGAACGGATTGAAGAATCTCAAGCTGACCTCAGCAAAGAAGCCGATCTCTGCCCAAATCCCTCCTTCTTGGGGTTTCAACCAAGGCAATGGCAAAACCAACGGACCCGGAACGTGCAAGAGCATTGCATAGATGAAGGACACAACCAAGGCCGGTGCATACAGCCTGAGAGGTCTTCTCAACACCGCACTGAGCAGAGCCCATCGACATCTTTCAACCTTCCCTTGCTTCAACTTCTGAAGATGCCCAATGCTCAAGACATACCCGCTCAACACGAAGAAGATAACCACCGACGCATTCCCACCATTCCAGATTATCCGCAGGAAGGGCAATGAGGCAAAATGGTAGTGTCCTTCCTGGCCGAATCCATACTCATGTTCGTTGTAAGTAAAGCCTCCGACATAATGCTGGATGAAGACCAATACCGCTGCCAGGCCACGGAGTCCGTCTAAGAAGGCTGTTGAAGAGCGGTCTTGTGATGTCTTCGCTGTGGGAGAGGTGGCCAGGTCGTGGTCATCAGGTCCGTGGGTATGACTCTGCATCAAGAGGCCTTCCTCTTCCTCCGGCCCGTCTCCCTTCCGTCCCTTCTGACTATGAGCTGCTGTATGAGCCCAGAGGTACGCATCCTGGGCGAGCCGAACGAAGTCGAGCATCTTGTCCTGTCAAGGAATTGAGAACTCGATTCAAGGTGGCGGTAGAAGTGGACGTCTTGAGAGCCCGTGCATGACCTGTCGTACGAGACGGCTCCAGCAGCCTGAATGCTCGAACGGCATGATGGTCCTGGCGCTTTTGGCTCGACATGGACGTGGCTGGAAGGTTCACGCCATGCATGTCGAAACGAATCCGCCAGTAAATTGAGCCTCGGCATGTCGGGTGAAGCCCTTGAACGGTTCACGCCAAGAAAGTGAACGATTCGGCGCCGTTTTGATGGCATCGCCCTGCCATCATCAAGATCATGCTGCACAGCGGTAGTATTCTTTGCTGGTCGGAAGAGATCTGAATCTTTCTCTAAGCAAAATTCATCGAGTGGATCAATCAAGAGTCTTCTCGAGTCAAGGAGACTTCCTACACTACCAGAGGGAGCACTATCAAGCAATCGGCAATCGACAGGTATCTCGTAATTCATTATAACATATACTCATTCCAACCATCAAGGCTCATCCAACATCCAATACCCCCCAGCCTCCTCAAACCCCCTCTCAAAACCCCCCTTCACCAACTCCTCCAACGGCCTCGCCTCAACATCCTCAAAAAACGTACACCACGTAGGCTGCAACTCATACATCTCCTTATTCGGCAAATACTCCATATTATCCCATCCAATCCTCACATTGACCAATTTCTCATGTTGCTCCTCATACTCGCTCTTCTTATAATACTGAAAGATCCCACCATGCTCCTCCCTCTGCCATTTCATCACGGGTTTCTGCATCGTCTTCAACAGACCACCATGCATGAAGAGCGGGTTGCCATTGGGGTGATATTGGAGGAAAGAGTGGCCGCAGTAGAAATTCGAAGGGCCGGAGACTGTGCCTACGGAAGTGAGGAATTTGGGAGGGGTGCCGTACGAAGTCTTGAGGGCTTTCCAGGCGAATTTGAAGGTATCTTTGTCGCCTAGGAGGAAGTTGTAGTAGTAGCTTTCTTTAGAATTTCCGTCTGTGTCTAGCCGTGGATTGTTCATGTAAGCGGCGAGCTGTAAGTGATAGAAGAATTTGCGCTTGTCGATGAGTAGTTGTCCCGATTCCTGAGAGTATTCGTCCATGCGGCAGAGGGTATTTGTGATTGACCAGATGGGATTATCGGGGCGGGTACGTGAGATATCGGGCCAGAAGATGGTTCCGTATTCTTTGTAGACTTCTGAGTCCCAAAGAGAATCGGGCGCTTCAATGGGAAGGTTGTCGGAGTCCATGAGAAGTGGCTCTGCGAAGCGCGTGTTCATCAGGGCGGCGGTCTTGAGGTTGTCTATGAAAAGATGTCAGTATCTTTGGTTCGGCGGGAAGACACACACAGGCTGCTTCACTCACAATGAGTACTGCGTCCAAAGACGTCGTCGAGCGAAGTTGCATAGATGTTGTCTGATGACGATAAATCGTTGAATGATAGATTCGGCCAAAGATCCGATAAGGTCTTCTTCCGCTCTTCGTTCAGTTCGTCGCCCCAATAATGCAATTCAATCGGCAACTGCGAGCCCAATTTCTTCAGCATCCTCATTAGCACAGAGATGCGTTTTACGCTCTTGCCCGAGCCTCCCACGATGAGAATCCCACGACCCTCAAAGCGATGCTTATGATCCTTCCATTGAAGCAGATCATACTTCATGAGCTTATGCCACTCCTCTCTTTGTGCATCAAGCTCTTCCTGCGGAGTCCCATGTATCGTCCAGGAAGTGTTCAGACTCCATCCTCCCTCGCCGACGGTGAACTGGAAGTTCACTTTGCTAGGATCTGGCCATTGACAGGTCGCATTCGCAGCTTCTGCTGTTATGCGAGGCAGCTTCATGACCGCATCAAAATGAGGCTTGAATCCGTCCGCGTCCGGAAGCTTGTGAGCATCATCGAGAACTTTGCCAGCAAGCAGTTCCGAGACTGTGAGCGCTTCTTGCTCCTCCTCATTCTGTTGCTCTTCGTCATGCTGCTGCAAAGCTTCCTGGGATACGTCGAGAGGCTGGTCGGTTGCTTGATGAGCCTCTGTCGCGAGCTGTTGGTTTTGCCAATCGATCTCGTTGTTCCAGACCGTGATGAGATACCATATCAACAGGATGCCGACGAAGGCAGATACTCCTAATCTTTGCGGACTACACACCCTTGTCAGTCGTTTGGGCGCAAGCATTGCGACCATCCATAACAGAGTAAACCAGCGCGACAGTAACGCAAGTCCAAATCGAAACTCCTGTCGAACAGGCGAGGATCGCAGACAAGCATCAGCTCACATTTACTTGGGATCTGACTTTACTGGCATTCGACTAGAAACACCGTTCACATGAGGCCGGGGAACGATCTGCAAACCTTTGCGCTACGCCGAAACGACCAAGCAACGGAACAGCGACGCAGTTCTGCAGAACAACAGCCCAGAACCAGACAACACATAATGACCGGGACCACTCAGTCGCTCGAAGCCACCTTTTCCGGCGCAACGACCTGAAAGCGGTCACGCCGAACGCTGGCGACGACATGATCCCCTCATTCAGGATCGCTGTGGCTGCTGGCAAGTATGTCCACCACCCATACACGGTATGGTGTGCAGAATGGCATGTTGTTCGCGTCCAAGATCGTCTCCGCAGCCTAGCGTCACCAAGGCCTTGGAGTGGTGGCCTTTTGTACCACTGGTCAGATCGTTCTTGTCAACCGTTCCGGCCGCAGGGCACGAGACCACTATTGGAAAGATTTTCGGCAGGTACCGAGCGAAAGATAGAGCACGACCGTTGACGGACGAATGCAGATGTACTTCGCGATACAGTTGCATGTGTATGTGATCCTGCCGAGGAAGTAAAATGCGAATCAAGACGCATCGGGACGCGCGGTGGTGAAAGTGGAGAGAGAAGGATGAAGGACGAAAGTTCAATGGCGCCGGCTAAAGTGAGAGCCACAACCCGGGGCGGCTAATGGCGTATGGGCCTCGAGTGACCAGACCTCCTGCCTTCCAGTAGTCCAGACGCTTCTTGGAAGGGAAAGCTCTGCCCAAAAGAGATACATTCGTCACTGCTTGATCACTCAAAGTCAACATATCCCTTGGACTTAACCCATGTATAGTTCCAAGGCCTTTGCTGTGAGTCCTCAGCGAGCTCGAGGTATACTTGTGCCGTTGCGACCGGATCGATGTCCAACATCGCCGGATTACCATCAGGCTTGCGCTCATCCGCAAAGTAGAATCTGCAGAACGATCAGTACAAGCCTCGACTCTGGTGGCACACGAGCACTCACTTGAAGCCATCCTTCCGATACGCCATGCTGCAGTCCCACATCGAATGGGCACCACCAGCCTTAGCGACACCAAAAGGGAGCACTTCTGGCTTGGACATCAGATTGAGCTTGTTTCCGGTCCAAAAGAAAGTCTTCTGCACTGTGGCGGGTAGTCCCTTGAAGCCAAGCACGGCCTCGCGAGCAGCTGTGATCGGGCTCAAGAGGTTGACAGCCAGGTCTTTGTTGAAACCATCCATGTCAAGAGTTGAGAGAGGATCATCGACGGGGTAGACGTTTCTGACAGCGGCTGCCAATCGTTAGTCGTCTCTTCCCTATATGGCCGCAGTTTTCACTCGCCATTGTAGACTACCACGTTCGGGATCCCGAGTGTCTTGGTCACTTTCGCGAATATCTCAGGCACGGATTTGGGGTTCGTAAGATCGGCTTGTATGTCCATTTTGTCCTCGCCATGGACCTTGTCTACAAGACTCCTGGCAGCTTTGGCGACCTTGTATCCTTTTGAGGCGAAGAGAGTGGCGACGTGTGAACCAATGCCTGGACCAGCGCCAAGAATGAGCACGACTTGCGCTGCCATGATGGAGTTACTAGCTCGTGAGATGCTGAAGGGTGTTGCACTGCCTTTGAAGTTGTTCAGTGGTTCCTTTTGTATACCATACTCAAGCGATTTTGAGGCATCCAAAACGCGTGCCTACCGTCACGGCGTCAACTCCCGCCATTTCTAAGCATTTTCGGCGAAGTTCGCTCTTCGGCGCTTTTGTTTCCAATTCGAGGACGAGCTGAATACTGTACACGATGCTGATTCCACACGCGTGTGTTGTACCTTGAAGATGCCCTGGCGAAGGATCAAGGTGGAGCAGAAGGAAGAATGGTCCACGGAACAAACGTCGGGCCGTTCGAAAGCTTATTCACGAGCTCCATCCTCAACTTTTGGATCGGGACCTACAATCCATGTTCACGACATGAACCCTTCGATCGCGCGCAAAGCGCCATTGAGCCCAATCATACACACATACTGGACTGCTTCATCTACCTGCCGAGCTCCCAGGCCGTGCTTCGTTGCGAAATGGCTCCAGTCGCGCTCCCTTTCGACATCTCCTCTCGTCCAACAGGAGACAGTGCCGTTGCGAAAACATCTGAAAGATGAAGCAAAACGCAAGAAAGCCGAAGTCAAGGCTTCTGGTGGCAAGAAGATCAAATTGGATCCGCGACTGCAAAAATGGGAGCTTACAGTCGGTATCGAGATACACGCGGAATTGAATACGGCATGCAAGCTGTTCTCCAATGCGCCAGCTTCGACCGGAGAGGACAGCGGCGCTGCGAACAGCAGAGTGGCTCTCTTCGATGCTGCGATGCCCGGGACACAGCCGCAGTTCCAGCCTGCGACGCTTCTTCCGGCACTGAGAGCAGCCATTGCGCTGAGTTGCGACATTCAACGAAAAAGCGGATGGGACAGAAAGCACTATTTCCACTGGGATCAACCAAACGGGTATCAAATAACACAGTACTACGAACCATTCGCAAAGAACGGCCATCTAACACTCACTCCCTCCGATGGTATTCCTGCCTCCGACCTACAAGGCTCCTCCAGCCTGACGATCGGTATCAAACAAATCCAGATGGAGCAGGACACAGCGAAAACCACCTCCGTCGGTTCTTCGACCTACCATATCGATCTCAACCGCGCCGGCCATCCTCTCATCGAAATCATCACCCTCCCACACATTCATTCTCCGCAAACAGCCGCAGCTGTAGTCCGCAAGATTCAAGCAATCCTCAAGAGCGTTGATGCCTGCACGACAGGCATGGAACTCGGCGGTCTAAGAGCAGATGTGAATGTGTCAATTCGAGAGCGCGGGACGAGCGGACTGGGATTGGCGTATAGTGGTGTCGGAGGATTGGGCCAAAGAACGGAGATCAAGAACTTGTCATCTTTCAAAGCCGTCGAAGATGCCATCATTGCAGAAAGAGATCGACAAATTTCCGTCCTCGAAGCCGGAGGCGTGATTGAAGGGGAGACGAGAGGATGGACACTGGGTGCTACAGAGACGACGCGTTTGAGAGGGAAAGAAGGAGAAGTGGATTATCGATATATGCCAGATGCCGATCTGCCGCCTTTGGTCATTGGAGAGGATTTGGTGGAGCATTTGAGGAAAACGCTTCCTGAGCTGCCGGACGAAACTGTGGAGAGGATGCAAGAAACGTATGGGCTGAGTGAGAAAGATGCGAAGACAATTGTCGCGCTGGATGATGGCGATAGATTGGAATTCATGGAAGAGACGGTTGAGTTGCTTGGACAGAAGCTGGGTGATAACGGAAAGGACAGGCACAAGATTGGGAAGATGGTTGGCAATTGGGTGTTGCACGAGCTGGGTGGTTTGTTGGACGCGTCGACCTCGTGGCAAGATGTGACAGTCACATCGCAGGAGCTGGCCGACTTGCTGGATAATCTTTCTCGGAAGCAAATCACAGCCCGAGCGGCGAAGCAGCTTCTTGCCACGCTGCACGAGACTTCGGCTTCGGACTCTCGACCGAGCGTAGAGGAGCTGATTGAAATTGGTAATCTTCGACTTCGACCTTTGTCGGATGAGGAGTATCGAGCGCTGGCGCAGAACATCATGGACGAGAATCCAGACATGGTCTCTGCAGTTCGTGATAAAGGTCAAAAAGGCAAAGCCATGTGGTTCGTCGGGCAGATGGTTCGCCGGGGTGAAGAGGGTACTGTGGAGCCCGAGAGGGCGAAGCAGGTAGTTGAGGACCTGCTCGCAAATTAACTCATAAGAACACAGTCTATGAACCGAACGATGCATGCCGTCTCTTCCCAGAACATGGCGAGCCTTCCCTCTAGGCAACCTCTCTATGGCGTTCTAGCCTGATCAATGACCTCCCACCCAGGCTCCCAAATCTGCTTTCCAGTAGCCACCCGCGTCGGTATACCAGCAAACTCCAAGGCTTTCTGAACAATCGCGATGATCGATAGATCCGTTTTTGGTTTACCCAGAACGGATGCTGCGACGGGTAGCCATTCTTGTCGTTTGGTGATGCGGGAGTCATAGGGCACTTGTCCGACTGCGAACGTGTTAGCAACACAGAGTGATGGCAAAGTGGGCAGAGCTTACTCGGTGCCGTGATCTCTGGAGCACCCAGTATTGGAGCGAGCCACAATTGATCCCAAGCCTCTTGCAGAGGAAATCGAGTCTCGGGTGGATCGTCTCGGTAATTTGGCTTCGCTTCCGCGATGGGTAGGATCATGATCGGATTGCCTTTGGAGAAGAGTCGATCGCGCAGCCAGTCTCTGTAAACATCCAGACGATGTTTGGCTTCGTTTCGTTGAGCGAGAGTGATGTGCTCTGCTTCGTCCCACCGCCAGCGGGTGACGATGTTGACGGAAGGCTGTTCGTGGTAGAGGCGCCAGTGTTCGGCTCGGAAGTCGTCTGTGGTGTGATAGAAGTCGTAGAAGAAAGTGTTCTTTCCGGCATCTTTGAGGAACTCGTGTAGTCTCTCGGAGACACCGGTTGGAGGGCTGTCGGCCCAGAGATCCTCTAGGTTGACATAACGTATGGGAGGAAGATTGAAGCAATCTCGAATGGCTTTGGTGAAGTTGGCCAGGATATCGTTTTGGTCTTGTCGCTTGATCACGAAGTCTGTTGGTACGATGATCTCGGTAGGACGCTGGGCAGGTGTCAGCAAGGTAGTCGGCAAATACTTGCGCCTGCAACATACAAGCCAAGTCTTGTCCAGGCCCGGATGGCACCAAGCGTCAACGAAGCTGCCCAACCTCGTGATGTATCTGGTGAAGACCGACGGCGCATCGAAAATTCTTGAGTCCTTCGATCAGTAATATCCTCCATTGGACGGCTTTGTGCAGACTTACGGGAAACAAGGCATCATACCCGTAGAGTCCATGACCCCGTGAGAGATTCGCAACCCAAAGACGCCGTTCACCATCGCCGGGCGTCTCGCGCTTCCGGTAGCTAAAAGTGGTGAGCGACATGGCAGTCAAATCTTGGACGTGATTGCCTCACAGTCTGTCCCGATGGCAAAGTCGAGCCAGGAATACGCGGCAATACCTGCGGCGCTCCCGCTACTACTCCCTGCCGGCGACTGCTTTCCATCCCCTCGAGGGTTCATAGGCGGCTTGTAGTCCAGATTCTCGCTGGGCTCCTCTCGCGATATCATTGAGCTCAGACGTGCTCGACCCACCAGGTCTGCTCCGCCATCAATGAGACGCTGGATGATAGGTGCTGTAGCCCTTGATGGCGAAGCAAGATTTAGGTAGGCTTCATTGCACGCGCTGATCTTCAAGCCTCGCATGGCAAATACATCTTTCATCAGTATACGCCTGTTGAGAAATGGGCTCACATGCTGATTCGGATTTCGCCACGGGTCTCGGTGACGTGTAGGAACCGCAATACTGAATGTTAAGGGCTTGGTACCGCCCAGAACGAGAGACTTGTATGGGCTTCCTGAAATTAGTACTGTTGCTGCTTGCACGCAGGTGGCGTGTGTACTTCTCTGCTGAGCATGGCTGAAGACTGTCTAAAAAAGCTCCATACGTATCATCGTAGAGTCGCACAATAGGGCATAGTCGTCGATTCGTCCACAGGTAAGGGCCGCCCGGTAATACGAGCGTCGAAAATCCTTTTGAAGGGGTAGTGGGGGGCTTACGATCACTCCTGACAAGCTCAACAACGAGGAATTGGAGATTTTTGGTGTAAAGATAGTCCCGAATATTTGGCTGCAGATCTATTGCTCCGGTTGATGTGCCCCAGAACAAAATTCGTTTTCGAAGTTCTCCATGACTGACGTCGTCCTCGTGCTTGAGCTTCTCCAGCCATTGTTCCAGGCCAGCCTTTCTCCACGGCACATGTGGGCAAGTTGGAATCACTGTGAATGGCTGCCGCTCGTCTTTGAGTGGAAGGTTCGGTTGCTGTATCACACTTAGTCCAATGGCGTGTTAGTGCCCAAGAAAGGTTGACCAACCTCAGTCCCTGGCAGAGCTGCGAGCTCCACGTGGCCGAGCTTGAAGCGGACTGGATCATCATCCCGGAAGACCAAACCTCGCGGGGCGGAGTTGAGATTGGCCATAGATACGCATAGAGGGGGTAGTTTATGGGATTTGCTCCAGCTCACAGGGCGTACGAAGGCGTCAAGAAATTGAGGAAGGCTCCCGTGGTGAGGTACTTAGCTGAAGGTGTTTCTTTTGCCAGCCTGCCGGCCCTCTTCGATCAAACCTCTGCTCTGTACGTTACACTCAACTCCACGGCACAGAGCGCGCCAACCGCGTCTCGATAGAGCCGCTAGTTGCCGAATGCAGACCATGCAGCGTTGCTGGTGATTAGCTTTGCAACAGTGCATGGAGTGTGACACCTCGGCCTTATTTGCAAGGTCTTGTTGGTACCTGTACGCCAGAAGGCAAGGCCAACGAGCGTTGCATGTCGACAGTAGAAATGGCGTGCCGTTTTTCATGCTCTTGCCGAAAATGTCTTCGAAGAGTCCGATATTGCTTCATTGACTGCTTGTAATGCCTTGTCAAAGGGCCTTCAACGTGAAGTCGGCAGGAGTCTCGGTTGTAGGAGCTGAAGATGAGCTGTGGCGTGAGCTTGCCTTTCACATGCGAGCGGACTATGCGGCCTTCGCCTGAATAGACAGGTCGTTCCTGGCCGAGATGCTGTATTCCCGGGCGAGAGGCTCTTTTTGCTTTCAGCCTTCCGAGGGTTGGTGGAGCTGGTGCAGCTGACCGAGAGTAAGGCGGCTGCTGTTTCGTATGAGTCGCCTCTACTAGGCAATCTTCGAGCGCCAAAAATAACATTCTCGTCGTCGATGTAGGGGAAGTGACCTGGCTCTGTTTGGGGACCACGGGTGAGGTGAGGTGAGGTGAAGTTGTGCAAAGCAGGAAAGACGCACCGACCCTCTGACTTGAAACGCCACGACTGAGCCACTTTGAGGCTTTGAGATTCGAGCACAGGGGCCATCGATCCAGTGCGACTTCATGTGAGCACTCTCGTGTCACCGTTGACACGTGGACTGAAATATGGAGGATGGTCGCCTCCAGAACGACCGCTCGCGCAAAGTTAACGCGTCAATTGGATTTCTCAAGCATGATCCAATGTTCGAAGATGAGGAGCCGTACGCGTTTCGATACCAGGCCGACATACCGATACCTTTGACCAACATGGAGACTGAGTTCGTCCATATCAACATTGCGGATCTTCGAGGTCAAGAGCAGCATGCCAATCTGCGAACTTGTGGATTTGAGATCCGCAGGCTCCGATCAAGCATATCGTACGAGCAGTTCCAAAATCAGGATGACATCGAAATGGTATACCTCTGCGACCTGAAGCAGCAATTATACGAAGACTACGGTGCAAAAGATGTCGATTTTGCACGAGTAAGGGTAGGCACGGATCAAAAGCTGTATTTAACTTGATGTGCGAAGTGACGCTTGCGCAGGTACGCCGCCGTCACCCGGGTTTCCCACTCTCCATTGGCACGTCATTTGAACACCATCAACCTTCAACGGCGGCACACATTGGTTGGTACATCGTCTTCATATACTTCACGATACTTGCTCATCCTAGCATAGACATCTCCGTCCAAAGTGTACCAGAAAAAGTCCACCTCCATAAGGGCGTGAACGCGTCTTCGCTCCTTGGTAGACCGTTCGAGATCATCAAGTAAGTCGAGCCACAAGATTTCTCTTACGCTGAATTAACACTTTCTAGCATCTGGAAGCCGTTGCGTGGCCCGCTTCAAGACTGGCCTTTGGCAATTTGCGATGTTCGCAGCGTTGACACTGAGGTGGACTTGGCAGAAGCAACCATCCTCTATGAGGATTATGTGAACCACAATTGCCAAGTCCACTTCAACCCCAAGCAATGCTGGTACTATCTCAGCAGACAGGAGGCGGACGAGCTGATAATCTTCCGTCAGTTTGATAGCCGACTCGAAGGAAACAATGGTGAGACTCACGTTTCTTCTACTTGAATACTTCTCTGACGAGACTCAGGTGTTCCGCATTCTTCGTTTGCCGACCCGACCACACCGCCAAGCGCTCCAGAACGGGAAAGCATTGAAGTCATGGCCATTCTCTACTATCCGTGATCTGGCGGACTCAATTTCTCGGACCTGATCGGACTTGAAATATCCTCTGTGCGCGAAATCTGCCAGGTTGCCAAAATGCCGCACGGGTGCGCTTCCTTAATAGATGACAAGAGCTCGTGCCTCGATGCTCTCACGCGGTGTCTCGGTGGGTCTCGCTTCCGGATTGGCGAAGCTGCAATGCGGTACGCCGCCAACGGCACTTGAGTCGGAGTCGCTCTGCTTGAAGACGATGATCTCGTCCGGAAGATGGTCAGAGAGAAAGTACCATCTTTGACAAGCGTTGAAGCGAAGGGACAGATTTTCGGTGAAGTATTCCGGGTACACCATGTCAGTGGCTTCAGCGTCTGCCGGATCGACGGTCTCTGCATCGCAAAGGCAGAGTGGCCAGTCGTTGACAGGTCCTCGCAATGGCTTCCATACGTTGACCCACTGGAAGCGATCTTTCATCAGCTCTCCTGCGCGGTCGCCATACTGCTTGAGCATTTCGTCCACGGTGGAGGACAACGTAGCATCAACATGAGCGATCGATGTCGGTTGGGCAAATTCGTACTCTGTGCCAGTGGAGATTGGAAATTCTGCATGGCGCTTTCTGATCCCGTACCTGAAGAACTTGACTTCGCTGGCGCCCAAAAACTTCTGAAGGTGATCTTCAAGTTCCTTGAAATATGTCCCCCAGACCTTCTTGTCGTCGTCGAAATCCGAAAATGTCATCGAGCTTTTGATTTTGCGAATAGCAAACCCGCTCCGGGTGAAGGATAGGCTGTGCTCTTGCCCTCGCAGATCTTCGAAGACTGTCTCTCGCCATTCGCGCTGGATGTTGGTTCGTGGAAGCTCACCGCCATCGGCGTACATCATGTGGTATGGCTCCTCGTCCTCCGGAACATGGCTGAGATACGAAATGCTCGCCGAAACCTTGCAGGCTGGCGTACATTCGCGCATTCTGACAGCGGCTATGCTGTAGTCGTAGAACTTCACTGCAGCTTCCAACCTCTGCTTTATATCTTGCACAGCCCGACGCTCCAATGAGTCGCCACGGCTTCCAATTGAACGGGGAGTCTCCGCGAGGGATATAAGAACCTTTTCTGGTATCTCAATGAACCCAAAATGTGATGATTGCGGTGTGCCAAGGTTCGCGCGCCGTAGGCCGTCTGAGGATGCATGCATGCACGATGTATGAGTGCCAGATCACCGCAAATTGTTGTCCACAAGCCCGCGTCGCAACGACCGGAGCGAGCGCATCTTGCACGACCGCTGCTGCATCTTGTGTCTCGACTGTGAGATGGGTGGTGATTGCTGTTTTGAAACCGGTTCCCCAAACTCTAATTTATTTGCGCGGAGGTCATAGCGCCTTCCGGGACCCGAACAGTAAGACTCGCATTTCCGCGACCTGGCCAGTCGCTCATTCTTGACCTCATCTTCGTCACTCGTTAAATTCGGTCCATTCCAAACGTGAAACAAAGCACACAACTTCAACGTCACATACAGCGCCGAAACAGACGTGCAAAACCCTACACGCGCGATCTCAGAGACGCCCAGAGCAGCGTATGTCGCTACAAGCGCGCCGACCCACTATTATGCACATCAATCCATTGGACGCTGCTGATTGGATTTGACAGAGATGGATCCGAAGACTACGCCGGCCATCAGGACTCCGACCCCCAAGACGAACAAGACCCAGCCATGGAAGGCTCACTGGCCGCCGAAGGCGGTTGACACCTCTGCACCCTACGGTTTCAAGAAGGGCGAGACCATCATCAACAGCGGCAACTGAGATTGACATAGTGCAAGTGAAGCAGCACGCGTGCTAGAGAAGTCACTCTACTGACGGCAAGGTGTAGCAACAATGCCTCGCGATCCCGAGCAGTCCCGCCGACAGATCGTCTACGACTGTGGTCAGCATGATATTTGAAGGCATCAGAAGCGCCTGGAGGCAGCCTTGCAGCAGCGGGACATGGCGGCATTTTTGAGGAGCGAGAAAAGCACTTTTAGACCAGCATACGAGGCTCAGGCCTGGGGCGGCTGTCTGTTCTGCGATATACCCTTACGCGTTGCATTGCATGGCGTCAGCTTCGAGTTGATGTCGTGGATTCGGAAGAAAAGCTATGGAATAGAATGCTCAGTATTGTCCGAGATACCGGCTCAACTCCATTTCTGGATCGCGCTCATGCTTCCGCCGTCTTCGCACAGTCACAATCTTCGAGCCCAAGGCGCGTAGTCGTGGCTCCATCGCAAAGACCAGAACGCATACCAAGGGTACAGTCACCGCAAAATAGACCCAGATCGTTACGTTCCCTTGCCCAAGCTGCTTGAAGTTCATCCCGAAGAGAGAAGCGGTGTACGACATTGGAGCGAAGAAGGATGCCAGCCTGGTAAGTTTTCCAACCTCTTCAGCCTGCGTGATCTGCTTCTTTGCTTCAGCATGACTAACAAGTTGCATGACTCGGTGCGCGCCACGCTCGCATTTGCCCGCAAGCTTGTCTGCTCTTTGCAAAAGGTATCGGAAATCATCAAGTAGTCGACTCCCTACTTTGTCGACCTCCTGAAGCTCGTTTGAGCTTATGACGGGGGACCGTGGCCACTCCCTCCATTTCTCGACGGCCCTCAAATTCTCACGAAGACAATCCGCATGTCGCTCGAGCACATCTTGGTTGTAATGCAGGTTGGCCAGCGCCGCATCATCCTGATTTTGACCGGATTCTCTGCCATTGTGGATGTCGCGCTCCACCACGATGGACATCATGTTGAGGAACTGCTTTTCAGACGTTACGACAAAGTCGAGCAAGCTGCTCGTCGCATAAAACGAGCTGCACTCTGCCAAATCCCGATCGAGACCGTGCTGGTATTCGCGACAAAGGTGTTTCGCATTCTGTGGAATTCCACGAGGGGCAGACGCCTGTTTCTCTTCGTCCAGATCATCTCTGGTACCTTGAGGTGTCGGGTCCAGCGCCGTTGGCACAAAGAGTGTGTTGCCTGGTTTTCCTCCCAAAGGAGCAAGCCAGTCGCGGCTTTCTGGATTGACTCCCAGATCTGACCAGGCCAGTACTATTGAACATCAGATAAAAAGCAGTTGCATTGCCTTGACCCCTTACACTCACCAAACCAACCTTTCTCGGAGCGCCCTGTCCAGATTGATATACATTGCTCATAGCTGAAGTTGGCACCATCATGGACTGCTGCTTCGCGAATTAAGGAGTCGCCCAGACCCGCGCTACGCTTGCCGAGCCTCACATCGGAAAGGTACGAAGCAACAAGACGCTCCATCCGCTCTCTGAGCCGACGCACATGAAGTTCGTCTCGCACATGCCGGCCTGGATCGTTGAGGTAGCCAAGAGTTGTAACTCGGAACCGAGATTCTCTGACTGCTCGCGACGGTATTGGCGGCCAGGTATGAGCTGTATCGAATTGGTTTCTAGAGTATCTCCAGATGTGATGATAGAAGAAGTCGGCCTCCACTCCAAACGCTCTGCCAATTGCCTTGATCCATGCTGGATTCGGATGGCCGTGAAGGAAAAGAAGCTGTGCTTGCCGCTCGGCTTGGAGATTCGACTTCGCTATTGCGTGCAAAGCGTTCGGATCGCGCAGCTCTGTTTTCCGCCGAGGATGACAGTAGTCGTACAACACTGCAAATGGTGGCCCTCTTGTTCCTGCTCCGGACCAGTTTGAGTCTTGACCAGGGGAAGTATCATCTCGAGATTGGCCAAGATATTCAACGAAGCGTTCTAGATGCCCGCCTGAGCGAAGATGCTCATCTGGCGACCTTGCAGCATAATCCCGCAGATCCGAGAACCAGTCGACTGTTGAATCTGAAATAATCTCAGTAGACTATTGTCGAAGCCGTTGTCCGAAACCCACCTGAAGACAAGGACTTCGCATCCGCAATGTCAAATGAAGTCTTCTCGGATGCGCTATGCCTCACAATCGTTTTCCGGTCCATATCGCGTTCGGCAGTTTCCTCCCAGGTCAATGTGCTACCCCACCCTCGGATCCTACCAGGTCTCTATTCCGGGAGCTTTCAGCTGCACCAGCTGCGGCAACACAGAGCACAAGCCGAGGAGGAAATCAACGACTGAGTCCTCTTATAACCATCCCTTCATGGTTCGCACGACCTTCGAATGCCTTACTTGGGCCGCAGCACGCCGACAAATTGATTTGAGGCGAGATGTGTCATATACCCACCCAAGTATCTCCTTTACCAACGTCTACAGTAGCTTCCATCCTAGCGATTCGACAGGAGCTTGCTACAACGCTGGTCCAGCCTCGAAGGCAGAGCGTCTCATGACCACATTCCGTCGTCAGACTCTGCAAAGTTCGCAAGGCAACTGCCTTTTGTCGGGCTCCCACGCAGCAGATAAGAGGGCTGCATTGTAAGGGCAACCTGTCATAGCCGCCGTTGAAAAGGCGTGCATGTTAGGGGCTGTATAGGCTTGCTATCGGTGAGAGAGCTGTCCTTTAGATGAGCTCCACGTCATGAGCTGGCAGATACACCTGCCGCACTCCTTCAAATGTGTTTCCCACCATGGATGCTGCCCGAGGCGTACCGGGCTGCCGTAATCAGGAGCGAGACACTCTTTGACGACCGTCCTACCTTGCCCAGAGAGCTGTAAACAGTCGAAGATCCACGTCCGTCAGCTCTTTTATCTTTTACTAACTATGCTACTGAGCCGTTCGGGCAACGCAAGCCACTATGCCGGCAAATAAAGCCTTCAGGACGAGCCTAAAGCGTCTCAAAACTGCAACGCCCTCAGAAGAGACAGACTTCATGTAAGTTAGGTGGACATTTTTGAAGCCATGTGGAGGTCTAATCGACGTCAAGTTCGGTTCTTGTTGCTGCGCCTTGGCTCAAACCTGCTAAAGACTGGTTTGTTTCCAAAGGTGGTGCTCACGAGAAATACATCGGCAAGGGAGATGTTTACGCGTACGAAGACTGGAAGGTTCTGGACGACAACTTCACATGGAGCGACCTGTCCGATCATGGAGCCAAACTCGCAGATTGCTTGCAAGAGCTTTGTGTCTCTCTCAGAGTCAGTAAACAGAGCTTGCGGCTTGACACTTTGCTAAGACCTCCGATAGGGCACCACCAAACGCCTCTTGATCATGGCTCACAGCCTCGCTGGCGTCATTGTAAAGCACTGTATGATCCTAGTCCATGCACAAAAAACTCAGTACAGATGCGTGAAAGAATTCACTGGGGGCATCGTCTTCATGGGCACTCCACATTGCTCAAGTCCCAGTAGGAGACAGACCATGTACGAGAAGTCCATTCAAATTCTTCAAATCGGAGGCCACAGTCGCCGTGGGAACGCGCGCTTGAATGACGGACATGAACTCATCAGCGTCTGCCACAAGTTCGATGAGATCTGTGCCAATCTGCCAATGGTCACGCTCCACGAGACGAGACCAACGAGATTTGGCAGCAAATTCCGAACACAGCAAGCTCTTGTACGTAGCAAAGATCAATTGTAGGCAGGCTATCACTAACTGCCAATAGATTGTGGACAAGCGGTTGTCGCAAATCGACTCAAGCAGCAGAGAAGACGTTACCGGAATTGCCACTGGACATCGAGATATACCCTGTTTGATTGATGAACACCCTCCTTTACATCTCGACGAGCTTGCTCTCAAACTAATCGAGAATCTGATGAATCGTGTAAGAGAAATTGCGGTGATCACCAGGAGTGAGTCGTAGCTCGTACTTCCTGTGCTCTCTGCTGACTAGTGACAGCGAGGCAGCCAGCGGTGTTGCCAGAGCGAAAACCCACATCCTCTTCAACGAACTCTTCGCAGGGCTCACTGACCGCAGTCGATGCTGCCGGAGACCCAGCATTGGAGCCTCTGATAGGGAACTTCGACACACCACGATCGTTGCCGAATCTCCCATGTTTCAAGCTCGACATTTCTCGCCAACAAAATCCAGAATTCCATGGCCGTGCGGACGTGCTTCGAATGCTCGACAAAGAGCTGGTGAAGGATTGCAAGGTCGCAATATTGCACGGAATCGGAGGCATTGGTAAGTCTGACGTTGCTCTCGAGTTCGTGCATCGGCACAAGGACGACTTCGATGCGGTCTTCTGGTTCCAAGCGGATGATATCGCCAAAATGCGGCAAAGCTTTGGTAGAATCGCAGCTCAACTAGGACTCGAAGACGCGGCCAAGGCCACGAATCCGCATAATAGTCGAAACATCGCGAAGGTGAGAAATTGTTGAAACACTGCCAATGCATAATGATTGAGTGGCTGACGACGAGTAGGCGTGGCTCGCGGATCCCATAAAGCGGCCGGAGCCTTCGATAGCCGGCGAAAGACACCAAGCCCATTGGCTTGTTGTATTTGATGGCGTAGCAGACGCAAGCACCATGAAAGAGTTCAAGTCTATCTTCGGCAAGGGCTCCGTCTTGATCACCACCCAGGACCCTGACCTTCCTGCTACATTGCCATGTAGTCCGGAAGTAGCCTCATCTATCCAGTTGGGTCACTTTACCGAAGATGAGTCCTCGTCTTTACTCAAGAAGCTGGCCGCCAAAGACACGGGATCTCCTGAAGTCGAGGATCGAGCTGCGAGAAGAATTCTGCAGAAATATGGCTATGGAGGGTGGCCACTTGCCATTAGTCAAACAGCACGAATGATTCGCAACAAGTACGACCTCAGCCTGACGGAGTTCAGCAATTTGCACATGGACGATAGTAACAGCAATCACGCACAAGACCAGGACGCAGGCCATGCGACATTGGCCTCAGCTATGAACCTAGCACGTTTGAGTGCTCACGCTACTGCTACGCTTCGAGTCTTTTCGATGCTTGATCCAGATTGCATCCAAGAATCACTCTTCTCTGGGTTGCCCTTGGGGACGGTGCTGCTGGACGACTTTCCTGCCACTCCTCTGCAGTTCGCCGACGCTAGGGCAGAATTGTCAAGATCGTCCCTAATCCATCGCGATCCCAGTACGGAGGAGCTTTGGATGCACCGTGTCGTCCAAATGACGGTTCGGCATCAATGCCACGGCTCGACATTTGATGCCGCCTTTCGATCCGCGGCTGCCCTCGTGGCTCGGGTATGGAAAGCGCCTGGTCCGCAATTGAGGGACAATCTCGAACTTTGGGACCCCGCGAAGCCCTATCTGAGGCATGTTCTACACCTGCGGAATATATACAGCAGAGATCCAGCGGCAAGCGTTGGACCAGATCAGTTGATTGAACCGTGCATTGACCTCGCGCGACTTCTTGCCTCCACAGCAGCCTATCATACCAACCTAGGAAGCACTGCCGGGTTGAAGAAGGCTCTGGACCTTGCACTTGAAGTCTGTGAGAGACTTCCTCCAAAGGACACATTCTATCTGTTGAGCGACATCTACCATAGCCTAGGCGCCTGGGCTAACGAGACAAATCATCCAGAAGACTGTATGGAATACAATACACGCTACCGAGATATGAGACTTGCAGCTGTCAAAGCCGGAGCTGAGCCAGATGAGCGTACTGCAGCAGCATGGAACCAATACGGCACAGGCTTGATGATGGTTCGAAGGTACGATGATGCGATAGAAGCCTTTCAGATATCAATCGACCTATACTCCAAAGTAGACAGCGAGACACTTTGTCCGGATTCTTTGCCAACGGTCAACTTGGCGGTCGCCAAATGGATCAAAAAGGACCGTGCAGCAGCAACTCGACTACTAGACTCTGGGCTAGTGCTTCGCCAAGACGCCTTTGGTTTTGATGACACGGAGTCTTTCCGAACCGGACGCTTTCTTCACACGATAGGCAATGTTCGCTGGGACGATGGGGATTTCAAAATCAGCAAGATCTTCCACAAGCGTGCGCTGAAGCAATACATCGCGAGCCTGGGCAAAGAGAACCACCGCACAGCCGACGTGTGCCACCGCGTAGCGATGCACTGCTTGCGAGATAGGGAATACAATCAGGCTGGTATCCTGATCGACCAAGCCCTCGAAAGCTGGAGGCTGGATGCAGACTCTTTCAGGGAAGAGATCGCACGGACTACTTGGCTGAAGGCGAAGCAAAGAGCGAAAACTGCCAACCCTATCGAGGCCGAAGAGCTTCGCGAGGAGGCCACTGCGATGCGTAGGCTGCTACGCCCCGATGATGCACGTACTGCTGAAGAGCTGTGCGATGAAGACTTTGACGAACTTGTTGCATTCTGGTCCCGTTAAGACGTGGAATAGTACGGAATGAAGCATAGCCAAGAGGGGGAGCTACTGGGAGGCTGAGTACACTTTCCACATCTGTTCTCGTAAAGCATTGGCCGGATCCGGAATGAGCGCGACCCGACTTGATGACCGTCACGGCCAAAGGAAGAAAGAGTTTTTAAGGAAACAAGTATATTTGCATACCGTCGGCGTTACGAGGCCTAGAATGGCAGCCTCCGCCGGCGCGGCGTTTGATACCCTGAGTAGGATTTGTACGCTATGCATGTCATCTGTCTTTGGAAGGATATTTGCATGTAGATTGAGACATGTAGGATCAGCTGCATGTATGATTGCGAACTTTATGCTTGGCCATATGGCACGCATTCTTATGCGCGTGGCCGGTCCTTCCGCCATACAACGTCTTCTCAATACTCTTCTTTTCGCTCATCATCCGCATTAGCACCAGTTCTGCCGGCTTGCGTCGTCATCACCATCGCGGTCCCGAGCCGGACAAAGGATCGGATGCCGTCAATCGCGCATGGCCGAGGGACTGACAGCGTTCAGTGCGAGCATCAGACATCCATGATATCGATGTCGACCAGGACTAGGTCTGTATCGTGAAGTGTTGTTGCACCATCTCGGCACGCTCCGGCAGGCCCTACCTTGCCAGCCCACAAGCTCCAACCCAGAATTTCTACGCTCTTCGCTGCCTCCATTCGACACTTCCTTCGAACATGACCACATCCTCTTTTGAGACGACGGTGCTTCGTCGCGCCTTGATCCCTTTTCTTCCTACCCTGGCGGGCCTGAAGTCGTCATTGCGGGGAGACCAGAACAGAAACACCGACATCTCACTCATCTACTCCGCCCAAGATACCCGCCCCGTATAGATCTCATGGCCCTCGCCAACTTCACGCCTCAAAGTCACAGCCTGGCCCTTCTCACCTCGTAGAGATCTTGGAAACTTGGCACAAGCACAAAATGGGACCGTCGCCACTGCTTGACTGTGGTTGTTGATGCACAGAAGATTTGGCAAGAGATGTATAGCCCTGCTTCGCTTTTAGAACCGACCAACTGCCCCCAGCGGAACCTATCGCGTTCCGCACCGCCTGAGACAAACGCTATGGACTTGGCATACGGGATACATGGTTGCTCCAAGTTGGGGCATGACCACCACGCCATGTGAGGAGCCGATGGTGAGTCTATCTACGTACATGGCTACGAATTGTGCGGCTCTCGTAAGGCGATTCAGGATTTCGAGGAGATGGTATAAGTATTGGTGGGGTTGATGAAGTGTTGGAGGTGGTTCCCTATCTCTTTCGCCATTTACGCCGTTCAACGACTTCTCAGCTACTCTTCTGGTCTTTTTTCACTTCGCTCTCTTCCGTGTTAATCCTGTGAGGCCCTTGGAACAGATTCACTCCAACATCGACTGCAGATCACCGCGGAAAACAGGTAGTACAAGGCGTACTCTGGACGCAATTGCACATAGCGTGTGCAGACTCTTGAACCTGTTTCCAGGCCGAGAATTCTGGACAACTATCGCCACTAGACGTCGACGAGGTCAATTTCCCCCGAAAGCCTCGCGCAGACCATTCGGCTGTCGGCATGCTATTCTCACGGTCTTTCAGCGTTGCGGTAGTATCGTTTGGCATTGCCACAGCTTGTCCACAACTTCAGAAGAGACAAGGCGTAAACAGTTCTGTTCCTGCTGAGAATCGATTCTGGGCTTATGAAGCTTCGTTCGACTGGGGACGACTCAATCCTGGTCAGTCAATGGCCCTCAATCAGCCCGGAGAGGACAAATCGACGTACTGACAAGGGAGCAATAGATTGGCAACTATGCCAGACGGGGACTCAACAAAGCCCGATCCCACTCCGACTTGATCAAGGGCTATCCAGAAATCATCGACTGGCCTTTAACTATTCGGACAATGTAACTGGCGACTTCCACAACTGGGGTTACGGTCCTGCATACACACTCGATCACCCTGACGACGACTTCACGACACTTCCTTCCGTCGTTTTTGACGAGAACGACGTCAACGAGACAGTGTACCTGGCTAGCTGGCACATCCATTCCCCAGCCGACCATACTGTCCAAATGGATCGATCAAAAGCCGAATTGCATCTTGTTCACGCAGATGCAAACGGTCTCGAGCGAGCCGTCTTGGCCATCCGAATCGATCCCGGGAACTCTGACAGTCGCTTTTTCGGCCAACTGCCTCCCTACATCGGGTTCAATCAAACCGACCAACATCGCGAAGGAGTGCAGATGAATCTCAACTTCGCCCTTCAAGAGATTCAAAACTTCAATGATTTCTGGACGTGTAAGTTAAGTCAAGATGTGGTTTGTGCTTTTGAGCCAATGCTTGGTATAATGCTGACCCTTGTTTTTGTTACTCGCGCAGATCGCGGGAGTTTGACCAGCCCTCCCTGTACTGAGGGGTTGCGGTGGTTTGTGGCGAGGAACATTATGTTTGTGAGTGATGAGCAGATGCAGGATATTTTGGCGGTTAGTACGTACTCGGCGAGGGCGGAGCAGGAGGTTTGGAGGCATGATATTAATGTTTGATGGGCTGGCAGGTGCTTTGGGGTGGTGCTTTTGCTTACGATGACAGAGAGATTCTTGCAGATTTTGAGACTACCTACAGTATGACATAGGGACAGCGTATGTCGACAGATTAAATCGGACCAAGTGTTCCAGCGTGCAACTGTTTCCCACGAGCTGGAGCACGTTCCGAAGTGTCAAAACATCGAACCTCCTCCGCGGTTCAGCCTCATCGAAACATTGAAAATTCTTCGTTCGATCCAGTAGAATCCAACTGGATCTTTCTCTGCGAGGTATTCATCACTTCTTATACTCCTCAGTTGGGAAGACATCGATTCCCCGCTTCAGCATGACTTCAGCAGTGCGTACCTCCTATTCCCATTGAGATCGACATTCCACGGCGTCTCAAGCCGAAGGCATCTGTAGAGCTCACAGCTTCCTTAAGCGCTTAACAGCGAGATTGAAGACGATGACCTGAGATCTCGCAAATCCTGATAGACCTGCCGTGAGAATAATGAAGAAGAGGAATGAGAATGAATTCAGCACGTGAGGTGGAAGCCTTTGTTCGCGCATTCTTCCGGTTCTGATAGTGGAGCTGGCAGAACAACGGGAGGCGCCGAACTTAAAGCTTGGGCCCCTCTTTCCTCTTACATATAGCCTGGGTCGTTCCTCCCTCCAGAGCTTCAAGTGAGCGGTCTTGGCGTCGTATCTCTGTTTACTCTCGTACATCCAAACGTCACCTCGAACATCGAAACACTACATCCACACAATACCCGACCTCGACACGAAGAATACAACCTCGATCACTTCAATAACCACCCATTGTTGCGCAGCGCATTGACGCGACGAGCTTCCGAGAACCCTACATTCTTATGCATCTGGCCCTTAGTAGTCATGCGATCACCTCGTAGATGAAGTCGTGCCTATTGCGTGTAGTGTGACCGTGAGCTTGCCCATTCAGTATCGCTCTTTGAACGGCAACACACATATCTGCATCCACGCCGCCACGTGCGACGATACCATGTGATTCGAGAACAAACACCATCAACCTACATTCCAATGCGCCTGTACACACCCGACAGCTTGCTGTATCCGATCACCGTAACCAAGCTGCTCAAGCAGTCGGGTGACGAGGTCGAGATCAATGCGCCGCTGTTCTACTACGAGTACAAGAGTACGCGCGAAGAGTGGGATCCGGAGACAAGAGAATGGGTCAACCGGACAAAGACATGGCCCGCGAGCTTCGAGAGCGAGCTAGAGGGGACGCTGGACTCACTAGATGTACGCGTCGGTCAGATCATCGGACGGAAAACGGCTGTGGCGGACATTACTGAGCCATGCACGCACGAAATCCAGTTCAAAGGACTATGCACCAACTGCGGCAAGGACATGAACGAGGTCACGACATACAATGAGACAACCAAGAAGGCGGCACGTGCCACTGTCAACACCGTCCACGGACGACAAGATCTGCTGGTCTCGGTCAATGAAGCGACAAGAGCTGATGAAGAGGCTAAGCGGAGACTGCTGGACTCGCGCCGGCTCAGCTTGGTCGTTGATCTGGATCAGACCATCATCCACGCTTCCGTCGAGCCGACCATCGGTGAATGGCAGAATGACCCCAACAACCCCAACTACGAGGCCCTCAAGGACGTGCAGAAGTTCCAGCTGGAAGATGATAAACCGAACACCTGGTATTACATCAAGCCGCGACCTGGGTTGAAGGAGTTCTTGGCGACCTTGTCAGAGCTCTACGAGATGCACATCTACACCATGGGTACGCGCGCATACGCCGAGAACGTGGCTAAGATCATCGATCCAGAGCGCAAGATCTTTGGCGATCGCATTCTGTCGCGAAACGAGAGTGGGAGCATGACGGCGAAGAACTTGAAGCGACTATTTCCCGTGGACACGAAGATGGTGGTTATCATTGATGATCGCGCAGACGTCTGGCACTGGATATCCAACCTCGTCAAGGTCAATGTCTTCGAGTTCTTTGTCGGCATTGGCGACATCAACAGCAGCTTTTTGCCCAAGCGACCCGAGCTCGAAAAGGCGCCAAAGATGGAGAGGATGCCTTCAAAGAAGACGACCGCCGACGCGGCAAGCAATAGCGGCAACAGCGACTCTGAAACGAACACCGAATCGAACTCGGATACTGCACCCAGCGAGCCCTCGACTGCGCCTACTACACCTCCACAGACGAACGGCGAGCAGACCGCTGTTGATAAGATGGTGTCTATGGCTGGTAATCAGGACGAGAAGAGCATCCAGGAGAAGACGGAAGAGCAAGAACAGACACTCAAGGACCAGCTTGAAGAGCGACCTATGCTGAAGAAACAGCAGATGCTGGAAGAGCTGGCAAAGGAGGAGGAAGCTAAAGATTCTCCGGCTGTGGAAGCTACCGCGGAGCTGTTAGCAGAAAATGGCGAGACGAAGGAGCCGACACCCCTGGAGCACGCTCACAAGTATCGGCATAACCTGCTCGCAGACGATGACACGGAACTGGTCTACCTCGAGCAGAGCTTGCGCAGCGTGCATACTGCATATTATGATGAGTACGAGAAGCACGAGTCGGGCACTAAGGGTGGCCGGATCGCAGAGCTTCGTCCGGGTCACAGCAAGAAGCGGTCAGTAGACGAGCTCGAACACCTTCCTGACGCAGCAGCTATCATGGATCGGATGAAGTTGAAAGTCTTGTCAGGTGTCCATCTGGTATTTTCCGGTGTCGTGCCAATAGGGGTGGACATCCATTCTCACGATGCTGCGCTGTGGGCGAAGAGCTTCGGGGCAACAGTCAGTGAGACTGTCACTAAGAGGACAACTCACGTCATTGCTTCTCCTGAGCGTCGCACCGCAAAAGTTCGACAAGCGGCTAAGAAAGCTGGCCGAATTGCCATCGTCAGCCAAAACTGGCTACATGCGTGCTTTGCTCAATGGAAGAAGGTGGACGAAAATCCCTACCGGATACACTCTGATGCTCCTGCCAACGGCAACGCTGCCCTGCCGGAAAGCTTCGAGACCAAAGACTACATGCTCTCATCTTCGGATGAAGAGGCAGCCCAGACGGAGGAGGAGACTGATGACTACGAGACCACAAATGGAGATAGCAATGGGCTCTCCCTTGATATCGACACCGACGATGAGTTGCTCCAACATGCGCCATCACTGGATCGTCAGGATAGTAGCCCAACTGAGACCGAGGTGGCGGACGATTGGTCTGGTCTCGATGCGGAGCTTGCTGAATTCATGGGAAGTGAAGACGAGGGCGATAGCAGCGATGCGGAGAGCGCCAAGAGCGACAAAAGCGATAAAGCACCCTCGAGCGCAAAGAAGCGAAAGCAAGACGAGATCGAGAGCGAAGACGAAGCAGACGGCAGCCGGTTGCAGAAGAGGAAGAAGGAAGCTCTGGGACGAACGAGTAGTTTGACGAATCTCGTCAAGCAGGGCGGCGATACCCCAGTGGCCAACGACCAGGATGATCAAGATCCGGGCGGAGATGGCGGTGAAGACGGCGAGGGAGAGGACGATGAAGAAGACGACTTTCTCGCAGCGGCACTGGCAGAAGAAATGGCCAAGCAGAGCGAGGAGGACGAGGAGGAAGCAGCGCAAGAAGAGGAGGCATAGAAGACTTACGCCCCGATTTCCCGTCGCTCTAGGGTGTTCCACAAGCGCAGACACGTGAGGGCTCTCAACACTGCGGCTACGTGCCTGAGGGCTGCATTTGCCGATTGGCAATGCATGGATATGAGATATGAGGCGTTCAAAGGCACGGTAGGGCAACTAACGGCAGCTTGTGCTTTGCATAGCGCGGTGTTCACATCATGCACTGAAGTGGGTGGTAGGTGCTTTGGGAGGCCGCCCGGAGGCCTTGGAACGAACGGCTCTACTATTGGAGAGCAGCAGCCTTGGTATAAGACCCGAGGCGCATACCGCTATAAGCAATGAATCACATTCATCTTTCAGCACGATGCTTCTTCCTATGTACTCTCCGTGGTTGCAAGTGTATGGCATTTCATAGACACCTGCCTCTTGGCATCATTTGAATGATATTTCCGCCCCGTTGCGTAATGTCTCTCATCCGTGGATGTTCTATTGGCGCAATTGTGTACAGCGTTCCGGTCAAAGACCAGCAATGCCTGCGTGAAATGCAGGGATCGCTCAGCTCCTTCACCCCACCTCGCATCTGCACCTCTCCCCGACTACGCCTTCCTTGTTCTCCGTCACAAAAGGCAAGGTGCTATAGGTGGACGAAGCGCGTTCACTCGTCTCACAGCCTCACAATTAGGTACTGCCTTGGCCAGATCACAGATGACTGATCAGCCTGATCTGCTGTGCCTTCACTGCGAACCAACGCACTCCCAGCACTCGACGAGCGCGCCACCAGCGTAACACGTCCAAGAACATCCCAGCATCGCACACCAAGCGGCGGCGACGCATATTCAACAGTATTCACATGTTTGTGGACGGCACGCGATCGCACCATTGACACGTGCGCTGACAGCACATCACTGACTCTTTTTCTTCAAACTCACATTCTTTCTCGAGGCTCACCACTCACTCATATCTATGCTCCAAGGCAACTGGCACTCCCTACTGCAAGTCTGCCTTCCCACCACGACTATCGCGCATCCTTACTACATCGACTGGCTGAACCAGGGGGCGGGCGAGGCAAGAGCGAGGGGAGTTGACGACGGCAGAGTAAAACAATGGCCACGTGTGCCGCGACTCAGACGGAGACGCAGACGCTGGCTACGCGGCCGAAAGAGCAGAATGCCAAAGCCAAGAGCAAGACGACGTTTGACGACTTGTCTGAAGAGTTGAAGGACCTGGTCGTGGAGAGGGTATGGAACAAGATACCGTCCAGGCCACCATTGCATTCCACTGACTTGATCAGGTTATACGGCCCTCCGACCTCAAGAACGTCTGTCTAGTCTCGAAGCAGTTTCACAAGATCGCCGTTCGCTTCCTCTATCGAAATGTCGCCCTCGATCTGGGCAGTGCGAACGACTACCGCCTCTCAGCTTTCCTCAACAGCAAGAACATTGGTCTGCAGCATATTCGGCAGCTGAGACTCTACCTTGCCGTTGTCAAGGATGAGTGCAATCAGCAGCAACAAGCTCAATTCGCGACACGTATGATACTGGAGTTCCTTCCAGAAGACATTCTCGAGGAGTTCAGGTACGCATTCTACAAAGAAGAGAGGGTGGATAACCTATTGGACAACCCATTCGCCGGCTTCGGCATGGGGGATGGCAATCGTTCTGATGCTAACAGGTACTCTATGAAAAGTTGGTGCCCATGGCGTCCATTCAACACCGAGAACCTGTTGCTTCTGTACAAGAAGCAGCGGAAGATGAAGTGGTTGGAGGTCATGGAGTTGACAAACGACGCCCTGCCCGAACTTAAGAAGAACAACAAGCTACAGGCGACTATGTTCCAAAACGCGAGGAAGTTGGCTCTGTATCCGGAGAGTCGAGAAACATTGAACCTGAGCGGATTCTTCGTGGAGAAGAGCGCGGAGAAGTTGGAGGAGTTGATAGTGCACTGCAACTTCCACGAGCACAGTCTGCACGGGCCGATCGAGAACCGCGAGCTTAATGATTCCGCGACTGAGCCAGGTTTGGTTTCGAGAAGCATCTTCGGAAGCATGATGCCCTTCGACAAGTGCACCCCGTTCAAGAACCTCACGAGCCTGCGATTACATCGGATTAGTCTCCGACATTGCGCCGAGACGTGGTGCAAGTTCATTAACTTCCACGAGATGAAGTATCTCCGACTGTACCACTGCACTGGCGCGGATACGTTGCTCGGGCAGCTGAGCAAGTCGAGCCACCTGCCGAAGGCGCTGAAGGTGTTGGAGTTTCAGCACCGAGATAATTCCGACAACGAAGCGTTGACTGCGCTTGATGGTTTCCTCTGCCTGGTGTCCGGGCTGAGAGATCTGGTGATCGATCTGGAGAATGTGAAGATCATGCCCGCAGCGGCTGGCATCGTGCGGCACGGCAAGACACTCGAGCTACTCAACGTGCACTGCGCGCAAGAGCCGAATTCTTCCTCCATTACCTCATCGGATTCCGACAACGAAGAGCTGGTTTGGGACACAGAAGATTTTGAGAAGATCTGCAAGGCCTGCAAGGGCCTCGAGCAACTGTCCTGTGCTTGGCCACATACAAGTCTCATTCGAAGCCCTAGTGAAGAATGGAAGGCATTCGAGAGCTCGTGCGGGCATTTGAAGAACATGGTCACGTTGCATATCACGACTTGGCCGAGCAACAAGCCGAGCACGCAGCTGCTTCCTCGGATGGTATACGAGAACCTGCTGCAGGCGCTGGCACAGAGGGGTTTCGAATTCGCGGCTGGGACGAGAGGACTTCCGAACTCAATCCACTCGGACAGTGACGACGAGAATGAAGAGGCCGAAGAAATCGCCGACGAGAACTTCGAACCAACGGAACCCGCAAAACTCCGCATCATCGCCTTTGGCACCTCGGACAAGATCTACGAACGCGAAGACTCTCGAAACCAAGTCATCTTCTTCCGAAGCACATGCATCGATGCGGATGGCAAGACGAAGCCATATGCTGCGCCTCTAGGGTGGTGTGCGAGGCAATTCGTGGAACCGCGGAGTGATGTTCTCGAATTTGTCCTAAGGAGTAGTCACGATCGGGACAGTCATCCGCCCGTCAGTGATTTTCACCATGAGGGGCGTGTGAGGAGTGGATGGGGAGATGAGGATGAGTAAGTTCTATGAAGTACATCCTATCTAATTGATGAAAGATGGGGAGAATGAGGAGAGCTGATGAGTGATGGCGAGCAGATTCGTCATTGATTAGCACCCAGGCGGACTGTGAGCAGGCGGGTGGTAGACGATGGATTAGGCGGTGGTCATCAGTTACGGCGAAGAGGACATGAGGCATGGCTGGAGACGAATGAAGAGCAAACATCGATATCTCACGATACGACACGATACGAAGACGCCCGAACAGAAGATTGGAGGGCAAACAGATGCATACCCTACCTTCGCTCAAATAAGAGATTGTGGCGATACCCCAGGGGCGTTTTGAGGAGGTCATCATCATCGGTCACGTACTTAATGAGCGGCTCTTGTCTATATCAAAAGCATTCTGCAGCGTCATTGTATTAATGAGTTCATGAGATTTTTGGCGTCATATGCGAGTGGCTCTCGATCAGGGACGTTGCCTCCTTTTTCCCTCAAAGCTTCATGGTATACTCACACAACAGAATACCTGGCCACTGGGTTGGCGAGCATATAAACTCGCCTTCTGCACCGAAAACGTTGCGAGCGAAGCTACCAAAAATCCATCTCGGATCAACCGAACATACCATACCCTTTATTCACCAAAACAAACAGCCCCCACCGCTATCACAAGACCAGATACCTTCCCACCCACAACCAACCCCCACCTCACCTCACAACTAAACACCCTATCCATCCATCAAAAATGGAACCTACCCGCAACAATCTTCCCTCCGACGATGACCTCGACGCAAACATCCTCTCCCTCTCCGAAGAAGAAGCGTCGGATCTAAGTCGTGCACTGTACTTATCGGAATGTGTGTTTCAACAGCGAGAAGCAGAATTGCTGCAGCAGGTTTTGGATGCTTCGATGAGGGAGTTTGAGGGGAGAGATGATGATGAGGATGGGGATGGGGATGATTTGGTGTGGGATTTGGAGGAGATGGGGTTGGAATGATGATAATAATGAGAGATGAGGGATGAGAGTTGAGAGAAGGGGAGGTGCAGGGGGTGGAAAGGAATGATGATGATGAGGGGACTCTGAAGGAAGGGACCTTCTTGTTCGTTTGATAGTGCTGCTATAGAAGGTGTGTCCATGAAACGACAACCGTCCCGTACTCATGATTGCTGACCTGTCCCTACGTGGCGAAGGTGTGCTTCCTGAGCAGGTCCGGAATGGTGCTGCATCGTAAGGGCAGATGTGGTTCGGGGTGGCTGAAGTCGGAATTTCACTTCTAAACGACTTGCCGTATTCGTACCGACTTCTAAGCCATAGTAGTCTTTGTGGCTTTTTGGACGGGAGACTCACGATTACCTCTTAGCCGGAACTCGTAGGTAATCAACGACGTCTGCTGGTTGGAACAAGCTTCGGTGGGGTTCGCTCCAGGCCCGTAGTGTGAGATTGGCTTTGTACGAGAGATCGTCTTGTCTTGAGACGAGCAGTTGTGGTAGATTTTCAAAACGCTCCCAGAGTCCAAGATAATCGCAAGTCGGATACTGGCATGTCTGCCGGTCACGCCAGTTTCTCGAACCCGTTCTCGGTCCAAAGTTCTGCACATGCTACCATCATCGTGAGTTCGCGTCCTCAAACCCTAATCAAAATAAGCTCCAGGGTCTCATGCAAAAGGCACGACACGTGTGCGTACGCGTCTGCTCGTATGGTTGTCCAGTAGATGCATCGGTCAGGATCATCTCAATCTTCGCCTTTGGAAAAATGCATGAGCTGTGATATCCTTCGTCGATGCACCGAACCGTTCACGCCCGGAATATAGCCATTGGCTTTGGCGCCATCGGCAGTAGTGCGAGGCCGGGACGAGGATTTTTGAGGGCTTGTGTTATGTTGCTGCTGGTTTTTGCGCGTGAGACTGGCGGTGTACGAGGATCTTGAAGCACGAGATTACACATTAGCATTAGTTCGTTTCAAGAAATGTATGTGGGTATATGTTGTTGCGTGCAGGGTGACGAGATGATTTATCCACAATAGCTGCCTCTTTCCAAAACGCCTGCGCTATGCAAATATCCCCATCCAGTGGGTTGAGAATCATGGCCGAAATGTTGAACGGATTGTGTTGCGTGAATGGGGGTGCCCTTACGGTGTGATACTGCTCAAATCTTTCCAAGGTCGAATCGATGGGAGCGATGGCTTCAAGCTCACGACATAGGTCAGGCGGTCGGTGAAAAGGTGGCTGAGAACTGCCTGCATGGCGGGCAGAGCTCCGAAGATGACACCGCCGACCGGGAAGGTCCCAGCTTCAAAAAGGCCAAGATACTGGAAGACATTCATGGTGAAGCCGTCGTTCTCGATCATCTGTTCCAGCATGCCAGCTTCACGCATCTCTTCTTGTCGAAGTCCAACGCAGAGCTTGTGGTAGCGCTCGTAGAGGTAGAAATAACAGAGCATGGTGCACCAGCCAATCAAGCGGCAAACGCTGGAGACGTCGAGAGCCCAGCGAAAGATCGGAGGAATCAAGAAACTTGGGTAGACGGCGGTGTAGATCGCAGAACAGATGAGTATGGTCGCCAGATGTTGTGGCAGGAAGTGCGCCTCGAAAAGTCGGTGATAGAGAATGTAAAGATTCCACCAGTGAACCGGCGTCGGTGGCGCGTGCTCGTTGTCGGCGAGATCTGGGATGAGAGATTTGTGCAGACCAGTGCTGGTGTAAAACGCAGTCCAGTTAGAGCTGCTTCTGTCAGTATCACCATCTCGTACATATCTGAGAGCAACATACTTTGGTGCACTCAATGGGAATTCCTTCTGGCTTTGTGATAGCTGTCGGTGTCTCTTGAACATGGCGGCTGTCTCGCGAAGGGCGAAACCAGTATCCAAAGATCCCCACATGTGTCGTAGAGCTTGCTTGTAACGGGCTTGAAGACCAGTAAGATAGCCAACAACGCCAGTCTCTCCGCTGCTGACGTTGCATTGACTGGCAGCTGCATAGATAATCTGCACCTTGAGGTTTCCAGAGAGCGCGAAAAAGCACTTGAGATACATGTGCATGTCCTCGCCAATCGCGCCTGGGTCAGTGTCCCAGCCTCCAACGTGTTCGACCAGAGTCATGGGCAGCGAGTAGACAGAGGTTGGAATGCAGACAGATGATCCGTAGTACAAGCTTGAGATGCCAGCTCCAGCCCACATGAGGTCTGCAGTCCGGACTGGAAGTGGGACGTGGTGCAGGTTTCGATCAAAGACCAACGGAGGAACGTAGATGGTCGTCTCATTCGCGTCAAGGTGTTCGATATGCAAGCGAGCGATCTGTGCAAAGTAACGCGAAGACAAGTGAGTGTCAGCTGTGCAACTGTCAGCTAATGTGAATATCCTCAAGATGTGTGAGCCCTACCATCCATCACTGTCATGATGGTGTTGCGCTTCAGGGCCTCCTCGGGATAATCTTTCATAGCCTGCTTGGCTGCCCACGATTCGTTGCTACTCTTGCCTTGAGCTTCGCCAGGGAGATTCGAAGGGTGGACGGTGTAGCTCATGCGGTAGAAAGACTTCTCGAAGGTCTTGACCAGGCTGGCAGCTTTGAACGCAGACTTCTCTTCCTTCTCCTCCATAGCGAGATAGAGCTGCTATAAGTCAGCTCACAGTAAAGTAATGCAAGCTTGACGATAGATTGGATACGCACGTGGTAGCTTGAACGAGCCTGACCGTGGGATGCCAATACCCTCAAAGTCTCCTCAAGGGTCGCAACTTCCTCCTTGTACGCAGGCAAGATGATGATGAACAGCGGCACTGGCTGCAGCATTGTCCCTTTCTCTGTTGCAATCTCTTGTTTGTCGGCCTCGAAGTGGTGCGGTTGCTCCATCACAGCTTTTCTCATCCTCCTCAGTAGATCGCGGATCGCCCAGCAGACTCTGACTGGGAAGACAATCGACATGATGTGGCAGAAGACACAGTAGACCGACAGGATGAGCTGGGGCACGGTTGCATCGCCATGGTGTCTGCCATCCTCGCCTTTGCTGCCAAAGGGCTCAACGATGAAAGATAGGACAAGGAGGACGGCCAAAGCAAGGATAGTGAAGGCGGGAATGCACCTCGTCGTCCAGACGTACAAGCTCGCCATGGTCGGTGGTGCTATACGCGTCTGGGTGGTGTCGGTGAGCTTGACGGCGGGCCTTCAGCAGGTCGAACGAAGCATCCGAGGAAGGAATAATGGAATGGACTCGCGGGCGGCAGGGTCGAAGGGTCGCAAGCTCGCAGCTGTCGCGCGGTGCAGTAGTCGTAGCACCAAGGCCGCAGCTAAGGGGCGGACTGGAGTGTGCCGCCTGTTCAAAGGTAACGATGCTCGGCGGCTTGTCAAAAAGTTGGAGCCCCAGCGGTCTCCCCACGTGTAGCGGTCGTCAATGCCAAAGGCTGCAAAAGCTTCGCTTCGGCGGGCGTGTCAGAACTCTGTTCAATGAGTGGCTCGCCGGCAGCAGCAGATGACCAGCTCTGGACCGCAGGTGTGAGTGCGATCAGCAGAAAGGCGACAATGCTCAATTCCGCAGCATACACACCACCGTCGACGGGGATGCAACATTTTGATGGCATTCGCCCATGCTGCTTGATCGCTGACTTGCGGCAGGCTTGGCTTACATCCGGCGCCAAGACCAATGAGAGGCGGCGAGCATGTCCTCGGCGACGCGTCCTCGTAGTATCAGCCGCTGTTCCGCCCTGTCTCCGTATGGAAATGAGCAGTTATGTGCTCATGTCACGGCTGGTCATGCCGAATGCTGTGGCAGGCAGAGAGGTCGTTTGGTGTGCTCTCGTACAGTCTGTGGGATCGGCCAATTGCTCGACGCCGCGCCCAAGGGGTTCATGGCATCGTATGGCCACCGCGGCGATGGGACTGGCCCGTCGCCGGCATCCTCCTTGCGAGGTCGCGTTGAAGGAGCAAGAAAGACTTGCACTGCCTCCTCCTGCAAGCTGAAGTTTGGGTTGTTTGCCTGCACAAGAAAGCTGCTGCTGCTGTGGTGAGGAGACACGACTACCTTTCCCTCGTCGTGTTTGGGGGCTGTGGAGAGCGAGGGGTAATCGAGATAAGACTAGCCGTCGCTGCTGGCAGCAGTTTGTTCAAGATCGTGCCTGTAACGATATCGTTATGCTGTGTGCTGTCGCGTGATGTTTGAAAGAGACAAGATTTAAAGAGTGAACATCCAGCTCGGGGTGTTCAGACTACAGCTCCATGGCGCAATCCTACGTACGCAAGCTGTTCCTGGCTTCAGCACACCCGGTGGGCGGCCACGTATATGAAGACATCGAGAGAAGGAGAATCAAGAAACCACGGCCAACTTATAAGCATGTCATAAGCATACGGCGGAATATATAATCGCTCCAGCCCTCGGACGCTGTTTGTTCCCAGTTCCGAGGGCATAAGGGAAGGCATAGGCAGAGGGCACTTCGGGATACGAGAGCAATGTTGAACTAGGTACGCCCATGTGAAGGCCTGGTTGAACATGGCTGAACGAGAGGGAAGTGTGATTGCTCTAAAACAAAGTGATGGTTGCAGACTTGGAATGTTGCCGTCCGCTTTCGATCTCGCTCACTCGTCCGCGGAAGCCTTGCTTGGCCCGACTGGATGCGGCGAGGAGAGACGAGAGATGCTGGTGATGATGGACGAAAGACAGGCCTGGCTCAGAGTACACAGGATACTCTGCGCATACCTCGAAGTCGCATTAACACGAATACTCTTAGCACCGTCAACGATGTGTGTGAATGAGATCGGAGTCGTTGTCTGGAGTGAGTGACAGAGTCGTTGTCGCGTGAGAGCTGCAGGTGGTTTCTGGGGCAGCTGTGTGGCGCTGGCTATCGCATGACGTGTTTGCCAGCTCGTACCTCGCAGCCTGGAGGGAGCTCCCCAACCTCTCCCATCTCACATCGAACCTCCATCTCTACCATCAACAACCTCCATCACAACCGCAACCATGAAGGGCAGCACACTCTTTACCACCGCCCTGGCGGCTGGCAACGCTCAGGCGGGCGTCCACAAGATGAAGTGAGCTCCGTTTGCCCAAGCGCTGATGCGCTCGAGATGCTGATAAGATGCGATGTAGGCTCCAGAAGGTCCCCCTGTCAGAACAGCTCGTACGTATCATTCGTTGCTGTATCATTGCGCGATGAGAGAGGCTGACCTGTCATTAGGAGGGTTTCGACATCGAGACCCAGGTCAAGCACCTCGGTCAGAAGTACATGGGCGTTCGCCCCCAGAACCGCCTCAACGAGATGTTCAAGGAGACATCCTACAAGCCAGAATCCGGTCACCCAGTCGCCGTCGATAACTTCCTGAACGCTCAATACTTCAGCCAGATCGCCATCGGCACGCCGCCACAAGAGTTTAAGGTTGTTTTGGATACCGGCAGCTCCAACTTGTGGGTGCCTAGCCAGGACTGCGGCAGCATTGCTTGCTACTTGCACACCAAGTACGACCACAGCGATTCAAGCACATACAAGAAGAACGGCTCCGAGTTTGCTATCCGATATGGATCTGGCAGTCTTGAGGGCTATGTCAGCAAGGATACCGTCCAAATTGGTGACTTGAAGATCAAGGACCAGCTGTTTGCGGAGGCAACCTCTGAGCCAGGTCTCGCATTCGCCTTTGGCCGCTTTGACGGTATCATGGGTCTTGGATATGACACCATCTCTGTCAATGGCATCCCACCACCATTCTACAACATGATTGACCAGGGTCTCCTTGACGAGCCATTGTTTGCCTTCTACCTCAGCGACACCAGCAAGGGTGATGAGTCCGAAGCCATCTTTGGTGGTATCGATGACAGCCACTACACTGGAAAGATGACCAAGATCCCTCTTCGCCGCAAGGCATACTGGGAGGTCGACCTTGACGCCATCACCTTCGGCGACCAGACTGCCGAGATCGACTCCACTGGTGCCATCCTCGACACCGGCACATCTCTCATTGCTCTCCCAAGCACTCTTGCTGAGCTCTTGAACAAGGAGATTGGCGCGAAGAAGTCCTACAACGGTCAATACACTGTTGAGTGCGACAAGCGCGATTCCCTCCCAGACCTCACCTTCACTCTCACTGGCCACAACTTCACCATCGGCCCATACGACTACATTCTTGAGGTCCAGGGCAGCTGCATCAGTGCCTTCATGGGCTTCGACATTCCAGAGCCAGCCGGTCCTCTTGCCATCCTTGGTGATGCTTTCTTGAGGCGATGGTACTCCGTCTATGACCTCGGCAACAACGCCGTCGGTCTTGCCAAGGCGAAATAAATCAACTCGATGATTGTACGATGATAGTGGATGAATATCAGCGAACGTGGCTGAGGCGGAGGAGCATATGGAACACGGTCTGTAGCAAAGAGACCTGGAGTGGATCTGATCAAGATTGTACCTAGTAAGGTCGAGCACGGCCTAATGCGTGGATGCATCTCTCATAGTGCATGAGTTCTTTATGCGATATACTTGCACCTACATGAAGGTTCATTCATCTTCACCTCCCACATGCGCTTCCCAATATGAAGCTCCTGTTTAAGACCTGGACGAAACTCGCAGTGAGTTTTCAGAAAATGAACATGGTTGATTTAGGTTGCGGCTGATTGGAAGGAACCTCTCGCCTCGCATGCATGAGGCAGGTACTTATGGCATGACCCGGTCAGTGCCGAAAGTTGAACTCGTGATGAATCGAACAAACATCTGGAACGATTCAAGGGAGACGGAAGGCTTGGATGGGCGATAAGATATCTTATCTGCCGCACACGTAAGAGATACTTTGCGCCGTTTGTATGCTGTAGCATCGTGACTGTGCAGAAGCACCTAGCTTGTCGCGGTACCTGTTGAGTCCCATTCGCATTTGAGCTGTCACATGCTCAAGGCTGGGAATCCTTGTAAGGTTAACCCGAAGATACGCCATGATCTGCCATCATTGTTGTCGATCACCTCACTTCATTCACGACCTTGCCCTCACCCCACACATCACCACGCGACCTGAGAATACACCTCAACCTTCACAACAACATCTGCCTCATCCCGATCAGCTTTTAGGCAGCGCTTGGTGCCTGGAAATGGATCCTATGCGCCAAGATGTGGCCGAGGTTCACCGGTAGCAACCAGTCCAGTCGTGGGTCCAGTTTGATCGCTCAGCTCTAGCAAACTGTTAGCAGAAGCTTGCGAGGGACGAAGAGACTGAGAAGCAATCTGAGCCTGATTTATCAGTCAAGTGAGCGCTCGAGCGGCATCGCAGGCTTTCCAGCGTGACTTGGACCGCGTGTGAGACATTCTAGTGCCGGGTGACCGCATCTCATTCACTCTACACACTTTGGCAAGCAACTTCACTTCCAGTCCGAGAGCTGCAATTGTCACACACTATGGCGTCGATCAGCGCCTCGCAGCCGTTGCCGAAATCAACGCGGAAAAGCACTAATCACGACCGCACCACTTCGACCACATCCACTTCGCAGAATCGCAAGACTGCCAGAGTACGAATCGACGACAACACGACCATGGACCTACCTGCTCGTTTCCAAAATGTCGAGGACGAGGATGACGGCGTCGACGATGGAACAGGCGTGGGAAAAGGGCATCCTTTTGTGCAGCAGTCCATGTACGGTCTGCTTGCGGCGACCTCGAAACCCGATTTGCCGACGACGCTCGGCCAGCAGAGTGAGAGTGAGAGTGACCAAGAGGAGGAATCGTGGCAAGAGCAACGCACCAAAGATCAAGGAGCTGTCCAGCGTGCAGAGGGTCGGTCAGAGGACATGCGACAGAGCAAGGAAGCGCACAAGAGCTCGAATCATGACACAGAGAAGCGGCAGCGAGGGAAACTTAGTGATGAGAAGCTGGTGAGGTCATTCGTTAGGCCCACGCGTGAGCGCTCAGATTCGCAAGAGCAGGACTCTATGAGCCAAAGCCAATTTCTACCACCAAGAGAGAAAGAACCTGTTCCAGAGCGGCCGGCATCTGTACAGCCCGGCACACCCATCCTGGATCGAAAGCTGCAAGCGATGGTCAAAGCAGAGCTGGAGTCATCGACAGCTTCAGCGAGCAGTCGCCGAAGCCGAGAAGAACGACCAGGGGCATCCTCAGATAGGAGGAAAGACACGCCTTCTCTTCCTCAAGTCGTTGCCAACATCTTCCAATTCCCAGAGCCCGAAGAAGTCGTCTGTGAATATCCTTGTTGGTATCTTCAGAACGTCCTTCTTCAAGGCAGCATGTACATCACGAACAAGCATGTCTGCTTCTACGCCTATCTGCCCAAGAAGACTGGCACGACTACGAAAACAGGCCACATTGGAAAGCTGGGGAAGCACAGCTACCGATATCGCCGCTATTGGTTTGTGCTCAGGGGTGATACTTTCTCTTACTACAACAAAGCTTCAGAGCCGTACTCTCCGCTTGGTCTAGTCGATTTGCGGTTTGCAATTTCTGCCAACCTCGCTACAGAAAAGGGAAAAGATACGACAGACTTCACGATCACGACAGCCGACAGAGTGTACCAATACCGTGCTGAGACGAATTCCCAAGCCAAAGAGTGGGTCAAGCAGCTTCAGAAGGTCATATTTAGAAGCCACAACGATGGCGATGCTCTGAAGATTGTGCTACCGATCAAGAACATTCTCGACGTGGAACGTGCAACGATGATTGAATTCATGGAGACGGTGAAGGTCCGCGTCATTGAAGATGAAGAGACTTTCGCTGTTGACGAGTACTTCTTCAATTTCGTCAAGTTTGGGAAGGAAGCGATCAGCGTCTTGAACGACTTGACGCGAGAGAGTAACGAGAAGAGGGCCCGCGCAGGCGAAGCTTTGAGTCCGCTGAGACAGGCAGCTTCTCCAGCGAGTCGACCGCTACCCGGCGCTGTTCCTGGAAGCCAGCAACGTCAACTCTCTGAGGCTACTCAGGCTACGCTCTCGCCTGGCCGTTCCACGAAGCGCTCGAGTACTCGCCGTAGCGGAGAATATCAAGGGTCGAGCAATGACGATTCCGGGCGCACAAGCTCCGACGCAGAGGCCGCAAGTGTTGGCAACGGTCGAGGGCGAGTAGACACAACTTCATCTGTGTCACGTTCCATTCAAGAGTCCAGTGAGAGCTTCGTTACATCATCAGATCAACCTGACTCATCCATGGATGATTCCGATGTTGCTGCCGACATGTCTGCAAGCCAGATGCTGACAGGCGACAATGTGTTTCGAGGTCCGACAATCAGGATGCCGCAGCCGCGACGTACAACACCCGGAGGTGCCACTCCAGACTTGCTGCTAAAGGAATCTCGCAGCTCGTCGCCATCTTCAAGTCAGGAGCGCCTGCCGACACGGGGTCAAGCGCCTTCACGACAGCCGACCCAAAATAACACTCGCAACAAACGGCCTAGCTCCCAGCGAACCAACAGCGGCGACTCTGATCGCACTGCCGACGCCTCAAGTAATCGAGCACAGCCCACCAATGCATCCGCACCAAGGCTTATACGCGGTATCTCAGCGCCCTTCCAGCAAGCCATGTCAGTGGCTGGCATGGTGCGCACGTCCAGTGCACGTGTTGGCTCGTACTTGAGCAGTAGCCCCAAGAATTACATTGGGAAATGGTCAGAAGCTGTATCTGGAGGGAAGCGAAATTATACCGAGGTGGAAGAATTGGCTCCAGACGACAGTAACAAGTCAGCCGAACAGGAACTGGACGTCGCAGAGCACGAGCGCAGCTTCCGGGAACACTTCGGCCTACCAGAGACCGAGAAGCTGATCTCTGTCTACTTCTGCTGGCTTCATCGAACAGTACCGCTCTACGGCAAGATTTACATGGGTAGTACCCGTTTCTGCTTCCGAAGCTTGCTTTACGGAACGAAGACCAAGATCGTCATTCCCTATAGAGAGATCGAGACAGTCAACAAGCAGCATGGCTACAAGTGGGGCTATCCCGGCATGGTTCTCTCGATAAAGGGTCACGAAGAGCTGTTCTTCGACTTTGGGAAGAAAGACTTGCGGGATGACTGCACAGTGACCACGCTGCGCAATATCGAGGCCATTTTTGGCACTCCTGCCAAGTCTGTACTACTGACTGAAGAAGAACAACAGGATGCCAATTTCGCCGCCGCCGAGAACGAGCTATTACGTGCTGCTAGGAGGGACGTCTATACTGACATTGAGACAGACCTTCCGAGCGATCTCTCTGCGACAGTCGTCTTCGACGACCTTGGTGCCGAACTACTGGATTTCAAGCCGAAGAAGTCGTTACGTATCACCTGCCTCACGATCGGCACGCGAGGAGACGTCCAGCCGTACATTGCTCTCTGCAAAGGTCTTCTTGCAGAGGGTCACAAACCGAAGATTGCAACACACGACGAGTTTCGGCCTTGGGTTGAGAGGCATGGCATTGAATTTGCACCAATCGCAGGCAACCCGGCGGAACTGATGAGGATATGTGTCGACAACGGCATGTTCACGCCTGCATTCTTCCTGGAGGCCAATGCGAAGTTCCGCGGCTGGCTTGATGGGCTGCTTGACACCGCCTGGAAAGGAGCACAAGGATCAGACGTACTCATCGAGAGCCCGTCAGCAATGTGCGGCATCCATATTGCGGAGGCCCTAGGAATACCCTACTTCCGCGCTTTCTCCATGCCTTGGTCGAGAACACGGGCGTACCCACATGCCTTTGCACCTCAAGGAAAGGGCGTCAAGACAGGCGGGGGTTGGAACTACGTCTCTTACACGGTTTTTGACCAGGTGTTCTGGTACGCTATCACTGGACAAATCAATCGCTGGCGTGTCAAGCAGTTGGGTATACGGCCGACGTCCCTGGATAAATTGCAGCAGAACAAGGTCCCATTTCTCTATAATTTCTCACCAAACGTCGTGCACCGGCCATTGGATTTCGCCGATTGGATCAGAGTCACCGGATACTGGTTCTTGGACGAGGGTGACGGCTACGAACCACCTGAGGAGTTGGCCGCATTTATTAAGAAGGCACGAGATGACAACCAAAAGCTCGTCTACATTGGGTTCGGATCCGTCACTGTTACCGACTCTCGGCAGCTCACGCAGCAGATAGTTGACGCTGTGCTCAAAGCTGATGTGCGCTGCATTCTGTCGAAAGGCTGGTCTGACCGCTTCGAGACTCCTGCTCAGGCTGCACTTCCGGAGATCGTCCTTCCAAGTTGCATTCACAAGATCAGCGCCGCTCCTCATGACTGGCTATTCAAGCAAGTCGATGCTGTTGTTCATCACGGAGGCGCTGGCACGACAGGCGCATCGCTTCGCGCAGGCAAGCCGACCATCATCAAGCCCTTCTTTGGTGATCAGTTCTTCTTTGCCGGTCGTGTTGACACCCTCGGCGTTGGTATGCACTTGGAGAAACTCACTGAGGGAATACTTGGCAAAGCTCTGTGGATCGCCACCCACGACGCTCGCATGCAGAAGAAGGCGCGCGTTCTCGGCGAGAGCATCAGATCGGAGAATGGCGTGAAGACTGCCATCGATGCCATCTATCGCGACATGGATTATGCTAAGAGCTTGATCAAGAAGCGACCTGACTCAGCAAAAAAAGCAGCGGTCATGGATGCGGATGGCACTGCTGAAGCCACTCCGTCGGGATTGTTGGAGATGGATCCGAGCGAGGATACGGAGGAGAACTGGACGTTTATTGAGAAGGAGGGAGATGCAGCTGTTGCAGCTAGGTCGAGTACTTTTGGGGCGTTGGCACAGAACTTGACAGGTGGATTCCTTCGATGAAGAGAGGTTGAGAGGGAAAAGAGAAGGACGAGCCACGAAATGACAACGAGCAATGACACGATTAGACGAGACTGCATTGGGACGAATGGACTGCTACGCACTAGAATGGATGGGGCTGGCTCAGAAGGCATTTCGCATTTCGGTCGGAGCTTTTAGCGAGGCGTTTCTCTGGATAATGGGACTTTCGACTCTGATGACAATGGAGTCTGCTTTTTACTCCTAGATGATGATAATGGTACTACGGCAGCTCTGGGTATGAGTATGAGAAGGGGTCAACTCGACTCTTCGACAACCTTCGCCTCCCAGTCACGTGCCCATTGGTTTGCCTGAACTTTAAATCCTGCGCTAACATCTGTAGGCAGCTTCGCCGATGATAAACGCCAATGCTGCCTCGACTGAAGAAAGAATGGCGCTTGGTCTCACACATCTCCAGCCTTCTCGGGCTACTTAAGTTCCCCCGGTCCATCAAGGCAAGTACAGCACTTGTAATTCTTTGACTGTACCACCATCCCTTTTGCTCCTCATCATCTCGCCCAGCATGGTTCTCAAAAGAGCTGCAAACACAATGCCAGAAGACAAGTCCCGTCCACCGAAGTCTGCGAGAAGAGTCCAGCCGACTGTCATTACAACAGTATCTTCCTTGAAAGTCACGAACGTCGAGCATGGGGAGACAGTCCACCAGGCATGTTTGCTTCTCGTCGGGGAATGTTCAACATACGCGAACTCTGAGGCGGATTTCATCACGCTTAAGACGACAGACTTCATTCAAAAGCAGACGTCTACTACTTCTTGGCCCGTTGCCGATGGTCATTGGAAGGCACTCGTCGCTTTGTCCTGTGGTTATAATGGGATTGACATCTCTCTTCACCATGCCAGTGGAACCTCGGAGACTATTACTTTCGCGGTGACGTATCAGCCACTGCTCCAACTTCCGCCTTTGCACCTTGCTATCATGGTAGCCAAGGACTCGCCGTTGAAGATTGACTGCCCGCCTGCCAAGTATGGTGCCGTGTCATCGGCCCACTCGAGTTTGGACTCAGCGATTGCGAAGTTGAGGACTACGGCTATGATGTGGCAGGCGCATGTTGCGGAGAACATGAAGGAGTTGGGATTGGGGAGAAGAGTGTTCAGGCTTGAGGAAGAGTGGGATGGTGCCAGAGAGACGAGCGTGCCGAAGGTGCATGTCGTAAAATGCGAGAAGACTGTGGCGGAGCTGAGGTGAGCTGTTCAGTGTTCTATGTCTTGAGTGCTTGATTGACGAAGTATAGGGATCCTGAACTGCGTAGGAAGATGCAGATGCCCGGAGACAGCGAGACCTACTATTACATTTTCCAGCAGGCGCTGAAGGCGTACGGTCCGCCATTTCAGACTCATCATAAGCCTGTCATAGCTGGTCTGATCCTTGATTCGCACTTCGACACACAGCAGGATGTGCTCCTGGGCAATGGTGCTTTAGGCGGTCATTTCCCACAAGGTCTTAGCCTTGGTATATTCGGCAGCCACCTGACGTATTCGTGGCCTCGCTCCATTGAAGAGATCGCAGGATGCCTCACCGACTCGACTGCGCCTGGCGATACCGTTTCTAATCACAAGAATCAATGTCAAACGATGGGTGACGCTTGCTGTGTTGGCCAAGGAGCTTTCATGCATGAAGTTGCAAAAGCTTTTGGCGCCACCCGAGAGACGACTGGAGATATGGAGTCGTTACATGCGAGCAATTGGAGCTCGATCTTCCTTGCACAGGCCGGCTTCGATGAACCTAATAAATCGAAGTGGAGGCTGCAACATGCATTGAACTTCAAACGAAACCTGCACTTCATGCTTCCAGGCGACGACCGTCCAACTTCTGACTTTCTTGCCGCCGAAATCCACACATCAGTCAGCCCCGACATCGACGGCGACGAAGCACTCAAAATCTCCTCGACGGCAGGCCTCGCTCAAGTCCACCTCACAAATGGCTCAACGACCAGAACTATCGATCTCCATACCACAACCTCAACAGGCAAATGTTCCGAATTCAGTATCACAGACTTCTCCGCCTACGACCCAAAGAAACCCCTCGAAATCACAGTCCTAGCCCTGAACGGCGAAACCTCCACCCTCTCAAACGCATGGACCCTCTTCCCCCAAACCTCCTCCATCACCATCCCAAACCACACCACCAAACTCCTCAAACGCTCCATCCGCTCCTCCCAATACCCCAACTGGATCTCCAACTCCTGCGAACCCCTCCACCACTGGACCGTCCTCCTAACCAAACGCTCCTCTTCCAACCCCACCAAACTCGCCCGCGCAAACGCCATAGACCTCCGCGTGGGCTGTACCCTCGACGGCGCAGTCGTCTCCTACACAGACGGGACATCCGCAAACTGCGGACCCATAACCTCTTCTACCTGCGGCGAACCTTTCATCTTCGGCGGCCACGCCTCCCAGCTCAAAAAGATCCCGCGCGGAGCGGCGATCGTAAAAGTAGAAATAGCCTCTCGAGGAGGAGGAGGAGGGGCATGGGGCGGATTAGATGGGATAAGGATGACGCTTGATAATGGGGAGAGGTGGGGGGAGTTGAATTGTGAGGAACAGGGGGAAGGGGGAAAAGTACGAGTTTTGGAGGTTGGGGAGGGGGAGAAGATAATAGGGTTTTTTGGGGCTTGTGGACGGTATAGTTTTACGCAGGAGTTTGGGATTGTTACGTGTCCGAGGGGGTGGAAGGTTCCGGAGGAGGTGTATGATATGGAGGAGTTGCGGAATTTTAGGGAGAGGGAGGGGGAGGGGGAGGAGGGGAGGGAAAGTGAAAACGGTGAGGATGAGAATGATGATGAGGAGAAAGAAAGTGTTGATTTGGGGAGTCAGGATACGATGGGTTGAACATAATAAACCAAGAACTGTTGACAAAGCTCGTTGCCGGCTGCTTTTTCTCGAAATCGAGTGTGTTTCGATATACTAAGCGAGATTATAAGACCGTACCTCTGGGCCTCGTTCTGGCGGGGACGTCCAGTTCGTGGGCGTGGTCTTGTACCAGAGCCAGAACGTGGGCCGCTGGGTGGTGTGGCAGGGACGTTGTTTTGCAGGGAGAGTTCGCGAAGAGCCTGGCCGACGTCTTTCTTGACTGTGCCCGTCTTCGTTGGAGTGGCCGATTTGGGTGACGACGAGAGCGTCAGTTCGGATGGTAGGCCGCGGAGTGTAGTGTCGACGCGGGTCAACTCTTTGTCCTTTCTCTTCTTCTTGTCTCGGCTGCCGTCCGCAGTGTCTGCTTTGCGCTTCTTTGGGACACGGACGCCCTCGCCAGCGTCCTCGCCCTCACTCTCGAGCATGGTAGACTACGTTATGATATTGGTTCTGAAACATCCAACGATTCTGCCTTCTTTAGGAGCAAAAACAACTACGCCTGGGCAGGCGCACTCACCGTACTGAGTTCGGGTCGAGGCTGGTGAGAGGCGGCCACGAGCTTTCTCACCAGCCCTTGTACGTTTCGGCAGGGATAGAGATCTTTCAATGAAAGTATGAAAGTCCAAAGAAAAGCGCAACGCTTTCATTACTCATTAACCAAGTACACATAATGCCACCTCACGTCCTATACAAGAGCTCTTCCCCCTTCCTTTTGCTTGACTGTACATCTAGAACAGATCCTCTCACCATTGCATCCAAATATCGAAGGGTATATCCTCCTCCACCTCTCGCTGTCGAGCGTCTCCTTCACTTTTCCAAAACCCCTTCTTCTCGCTGATTCCATCTCCCGCTTTCTCACTTCCAGCCTCTTCTCACCCACTTCCTCAACAATCCATCATCTTCCCAAGCAACTCCTCAGCACTAACATCAATCGTCCCACTCCTCTTATCCTCAATCCCAAAATTCACAAACAACACATCATCCAAATACCCATGCCAATTCTGCCTCTTATCCTTCCACGCCACACTCGTCACATACAACATCTCCTCCACTCCCTTCCTCCCCGATATCCATATCGGCTTTTGGGATATCGCCTTCATGCCGAATGGGGCTTCGGCTTCGAAGAGCATGACGTAAGGGTCGTACCAGGCGTGGAAGACTCCGTGGTAGGCTTTGTGGTGGAAGATGGTGAGGATGTAGGAGCGGGATTTTTCGCGGGTGCGGCAGTCCATGTCGTTGCGTTTGCAGAGGGTGAGTTTGAGGGAGTTGGTGGCTTGGTGGACGCGGTCTTTTTCGGCTGTCAATGGATTGATTTCAAGATGCTTCTTCCAGCATTTCTCGTCTTTCTTCGGAACTTTATCTGAAATATCCTTCTCGAGAGATCCATCATCCGGGTTGATCTTGGCGAATGTGCGTTTGGGGTTCATGTCATAGTGGGCGTAGGTGTTGTTTTTGGAATCCCAGAAGAGAAAGAAGTTCTTCTCGAGGGCGTGGTAGGGTTGCGGACGCCTGATCTCGACCGGTGCAGCGAAAGTGTCCTGCTGAGTGCTGTAGTGCGCGCCTTCGACCAGCTTGTAGAAACTCTGTGCCCACTGTCCAAAGCATGTGTACCCCGACTGCGAGCCATACATGATGATCGGATGCTGCAGACCTGGAAAGACTCGTGCATCGTGCGGTCCATTGTTCATGTTGAATCCAGCAATTGGTCCCGTGCAGTTCTCACTCAAAGTCGGCGCAACAGGAATAATGACAGGGTCGCTCGTGCAGTTCAGGGCGCCATTCATCTGGAACTCCGCGTTGCAGTAGACCTGATCCGAAAACGGAACGTAGTCCTGGGGATCCTTCCATTCCTGTGCAGTCGCAATATAGGTGTTCTCGAGCATGGGATGTTGGATCAGATTCGGGTTGAACGCGATTTTCTTGCCAAAGTACATCGGCCAGTATTGTCCATCTCCTCTTGACGTGGAGTTGATCCTGTGGTATCTCGCAGGAGCCTTGTACGGCTCGGTGTCGTCATGCTCGTGGCTTCCCACCGCATTCTTCTCATCGTCCAGCCCAGCAGCATGCGTGGCATCGCTCGAATCTGTACTCGTCTTCTCCGCAGTCTTGTCCGTTGAAGTACTCTCGCTCGTCTGCGTTGCCTCGGCGGTCTCGCCCGTCGTAGTGCTCGTCGGTTTCCCGCCAAAGAGATTGACCGGATTCTTCTCGGCAGACTCCTTGAATCCAGGCACATCGATTGTATCCAGAATATTCCCACCCTCATTATAGTCATGCACGAGCTTTCCTGCCTGCGAGTCATCCGTCGCGGGAGGGACCGTCGGATTTGTCGTGGGCATGTTCTCCTCCTCGTACTCTTGCCAGTGGCTCTTGATGGCCTGTTGTGCTTCGGTCCATTTCTTGATGTATCCTGTTGTGTCCCAATCTGACCGCCAGCCCGGGTTCGCTGCTATTGTGGAAAGGGCTATTATTACAAGGATGGCGAGGCCGCCGATGGACACCAGCCGTTTCGTGTTCGGAATCATTATCTGCATCGTGACGGTGTTGCGCTCGCTTTCGAAGATCCGAATATATTGTACAGCCGAGCAGCTCGCGCGCTGCCCGATCAACCTCCCAACCGCCTCGGTGCTCCTAGAGACTCGCCATGCGCCGCTGCGCGCTCTCGTGGTGTCGTATGTATGGTGTGGTATGGTGTACTGAAACTCTCCTCCTTGCTTCTCCTCTCCGTGGGATGCCAAGCTCACGCGTCTGTCTCGCTGGTGCCAGGTTGCGTAGCGAGTGCTTTCGTAGAATGTCAGGTTATTATCCGGGCGTTGTAGAGAAATGGGAATGAGGAGAAATGTAGGAGGAGTTCTGGTGGCAGCACCACTCGCGCCAGGTATACAGTCCGAACTATACTTTCCCCATCGCGAGGGCGCCAATGAAGCCGTAGATCATCCAGAACATTTCAAGCCACTGGAAAGCGAACTCTAATCAAAATAAAGACGCCTACCGAGGAACCGCAACGACACCTCTTACCTCGCACTTCAAAGTAGCCATGTTACTACTGTAAGGCACAGCTCTGCAGACCCAAGTAAGCAAGATGTACGCATGCCATAAGCAAGCTATTGGTCTGTTCGCGCCTCTGCTGCATCTGGAGGGATCATGGCTTGCTGAGGTCTTGGACCGAGGGACGATGCCAGAGTGGATCAGCGCGAGTCTCCGCAGTGGCGATCACATTCAACCTTAAAAACAACCCTGTGAGGATCACATGCATCCACCTTGGAGACGGAGACGCCGATGAAGAACACAACACTTTCAGAGGACGTCTCCAATAAGCTCCCGAATATCCAATCGTCTTCAATTCGATGGTATATCTCAAAAAGTCGCTTCTCATGCTTCTGCTTCATCTCAAAAGAATCAAAATCTCGCTCAGAAAGGACAATTCCCATTCCATCAAAACAACAACACATCGCACAACACTCCAAATCGTAACAGCGTAGCATCATTCCAACAGTAAAGAGCCAGACAGCCTAGCCCTGCTGCCGCTCAAAATTCCCCCAAAATACTAGTACAATCAGTCCCCTTGTCTTCTTAGTTGACGTCCGATCGTCTCCATGTGTCGCTGCCCGCGAGAACGCCTTGCAATTCGGAGAAGCCATCGTGATGTCGCCCTCCTTTGCAGCGTGGTAGTCTGCGGTCCCGTGTTGCATCCAGTGCCCTTCGCGCAATACAACTCCATTAGGCCCATGGGCGTGCTAAGTCCGTTTCCAGATCGTGTATGTGAAGTAAAGTATTAAGGCACTCATCACTGATTACGCCTGCGCCATCTCGAAGTCGGCTTGAGCTTCCTTCATCATCTTCAGCTCCGCAAGTTGTGAAGTCACTTCGCCGAGAATGTCTGACATGGGGCATGCTTGCGAGAGCATGCCATCTTTGAATGGTCGGATCATGTTACGGATGGCAAGAGTTGAGATACATGTCTGCCCGAAATGTTAGTGTCGCATCAGAGCCAGCGGCCTTTTTCCATCTTACCTCAATCCTACTGATCTGGTGCTCAACGAAGTTGACCAGGAACCGATCAGTAACTTCACCCCCGCCATGCTTGATCTTCTCAAGTAGTGCTGTCTCCGGCGGTTTGAGACTGCGCACCCCAGTGCTCTCCAGCGTGCTGCAGAGCATCTCCAGTCTCAAGCTGACATCCCAGAGATCCCAGACATTGTCAGTATCAATCGTCAGCTGGCTGTTGCGCGTCTTCTTTGCCTCGCTCGCGCTCTCTTGGGCCGCCCTTGTTTCTGCTTCCGCCTTTTGCTGCTGCACGACTAGACGAGACGCTAGTGAGTGTGGATACATCAGGTAGATGTATTCCGGATTTTCTAGACCCTTCAACGTCCTTTGGCCAAGATCTTTGACTTCAAACCCTTGACTGCTCAAAGATCTCAGTTCCCTGCGGATGGTCTGGCTGAGCAAGTCGTCGCCTAGCGTGTCTTCCGATCCAGTCGAGCCGCTCCTGTCCGACTCAATGTGGCTTTCAAGCATTCTTTGCACTTCTTGAATGAAGTCAGAAGATACGCAGATTTGCCCGCCATCTGCAACACTCTCGATACGCGCCGCGCGGTTGACCATAGGTCCGAAATAGTCCATTCGCTTGGTGACCGGGTCGATTTCGCACACCGGTCGTCCCCAGTGAATACCCATACGCACGCTCAGACCTCGGAAGATCACATTGCCATCGGCGTCTTGCATCTCTTCGCCATGCACGCTGTTCAGAATCTCTTGGGGCCACTGCACCTCCAGCAGTTGGCTCTGGATAGTGAAGCACCACAGCAAGGCGCTGGTCACTGTTGGGAAGGCGACCATAAAGGCATCACCTTCTGTTTTCACCTCATATCCGCCGATGATTCTCAAATGCCGTCGCATGACCTCGTTGTGCATCTTGATGGCAGATTGCATTGCAATTGGATACGTTTCCCATAGGATGGTACTGTTCTTGATGTCGGTGAAAACGAGAGTGACATCTCCAGTTGGAGCGTCAACCTCTTGGTCAAGGCGAGCAAGCTTCGAATCACCAACGGCGTCTCGCCCTCGCTTGGCCTTCCGCACAGTAGTGAAGTAATCGTCGGGCGAGCCAGAAGGACCCATACTCATGCTGTGGGTCCTGAAGCGAGCCTTCTCCCGCTTGCGAAGGTCGCTCACTCCGACCATCATGACCATGATCTTGCCGGTAGCACCAAATGCAATTGCAAGATCTCGTAGCTTCTGAGCTGCCCGCATCAGGTCGCCTCGCTCTTGTCGCGCAACATCGACGGCGAAGTCTGGCGTGAGGTAGTCCCAAAGCTCGCGTGAGGCTAGCAGGAGCATCTCGTCCGTCTCTTTGATATCCATCTTGCACACGTGCGGTGCTGCTATCATGCAAGGTGCTAGTTGGACGTAGCCAAAGGCGCGAGAGATGTCCAGTTGATCGTTCAGCTTCCCTTGTCTTGATACAAAGCCGCCAGCTTCTCTGATCCGTTGTCTCTCTCCTGTTTCCGCCGGGTCGTGCTTTTTCGTGATGATTCTGTGACCGCCTTCCGACTGGATGAGCAAACACTGCGCATCGCCAACGTTGGAGACGTACAGCTCCATGCCATGGAGATATATGACTGTGGCCGTGCTGCCAGACATCATGTCGTCGTCACCGAGCTCCGGTCCAGGGACACTCCCGCGATGCACAAGCGCGCTGCTGGGATGCTCGCGTGCTTCCATGGCTTGAGTTGCTGCCGTCGCCAGCTCCTTGTTCAAGCCCAAGTAAGTCCGTCGCAGTGCGTCCAGCGGAGTCTCGTCGGTCTGCATCTTCTCCAGTTCCTCAATGAAATGATGCTTAAATTTCTCATGCAAGAATTTGGCGACCTTGCTACCTCCAGATGAGAGCGATTGCCCGTCGAAGAGGCCGACGAGAGCTTCATCTTCATGGCCTCTGAAGCGAGGTACGACCATATCAAGTGTCGACAAGTGCTCGTTGCGTCCAAGCGTATCCGCCATCCCGTATGGCATCGTGTTGCCAATGATAGACCCAGCGAGACGCACACGTCTGTCTGCTGCTTGATCTGGCACGGACGGGATAGTGAGCGTCACATCCATTAAGCCAAGTATGCGCAGATTGATAAGCGAAGAGAAGTCGGTAAGGTCCCGTGTCTCTCGCCCACTAAGCGATTGAGCGCTCGGCTTGATCTCCAGACGCTTGTTGCCAGACAGGTTCAGGTAACGGAGTTGCCGGTTCCAATTCCAATTCCAGTCATACGGCCAGTTGGAGACGTTGTACTTCAGCAGATTGCTACCCACGTCCAGAATTGCGAGCCTTTGAACCTTGCCAAGCTCTGCTGGCAGTACTTGGAATTTGTTGTTGTTGATGTGCAGCACTTTCAAAGATGAGCCCTCTTCAAGATCTTCTGACGGCAAGGAGGTCAGGTCATTCCCAGACAAATAGAGCTCTGTCAAGTGCGTCCATTTGCGAATGGTCTTGGGAGGCACATCGTACAATTGATTGTACGACAGATTGAGAATGCGCAGCTCTGGAAGTAGAACAAGCTCGTTGAACACATCATCCTCCAGTCGATTGTCTGCCAAGAAGAGGTGCCGAAGCGAGGTAGAAAACGTCGCCGCCAACCTACTGGACAGCGTCGAGTCCTTTCTCGACCCAGGCGTGATAGTGCCTGCGCTGCTGACAGTGCTTGCTCTACCGGCCAAGGCCCTTTGAGAGCTGGAGGAGACAACCGAGCCTTTTCGAGATGCGGTCCCAGGCGAGCTTGACGTGCTCAGCATGCCCGACGCTTGGCTTGGTCTTCGTAACTGGAAATCTTCTAGCTTGCCTAGTTCTTCAAAATCAGGGCTGTTCACATTTGGAATCTGACTTGGTGTCATAGCAATAGTTGCGTCGGGTAATGGCGGCAAAGGAGCACCAGGTTTGGGGAAGTCCGCCAGCACGTTCGACGAAACATTCAATGTTTCCAAGCGTTTCGCGTACCAGATTTCTGGTGGCAACACGCTAAGATTGTTCTCCCGCACATCCAGGTATCGTAGCTCTGTAAGTCGACCAACTTCGGCAGGCAATCTGCTGAGCTCGTTCTTCGCAATGCTCAAATACTCAAGTTTGGACAAGAGACCAAAGTGAGGAGAAAGCGAGACGAAATGATTCTTGCTGATGGTGAGCTTTGTCAAGCCCGACATCTTCATGAACAACGCATCGGGCAGTCGGGCGAGCTTGGCAGAAGCCAGGTTGAGCACCGATAGTGTAGGCACCGGAGCATTGAGGTCGAAGTTCGTCACTGGATTGTGGTTCAAGAAGAGCACCTTCAAGCAAGCGAACGATCCCTCGAATTGCGAGACAGAGTTGTGTCCTAGCATCAACGCCTCGAGCTTCGGTAGCTGGGATACCACGTCAATGTTCGAGATGGCGTTGAAACGAGCATCAATCTCCCGAAGATTCGCAAGAGATTTGAACGATCGATCAAACGGCCCAGACAGCTTGTTGTTCGTAGCCCAAAGTCTCTCCAGGTTTGTGAGGGTCGAGATGTCACCTAATGTCGATATTGAATTGAAGCTGACATCCAAGTCGACCAATGTCGTCAACTCGCGCAGCGCGTCCGGGAATTCCATTAAAGAGTTGGAAGACAAATTGAGACTCCTCAACGCCCGGAACTGTCCAAAGTATGACGGAACAGTGTTGAGCTTGTTGTTTGAGAGCTTCAAGCTCAGCAGTCCTTGCAACTTGTGCAGCTCGGCGTGCTGAAGTTGTTCGAGCCTGTTGTTCGAGATGTCCAGCGTCGTAAGCCTACTGGCAAGAGATAGACTGGGTGGTACTTTCCATGCCTCATTGCTCGTGTATTTGATCTCGCGCAAATTGCTACAACTTTGGATGAAATCCTTTGGAATATCCAGTGTCAAATTTCTCGAGAGATTGAGAGTAATGATCTCGGTTGACTTCTGGTACAATGTGATTGGTATCGTGATCAAGTTTCGGCCCGACAAATCGATGTGGTTGAAGCGCTGCATCTTGTTGAATCCAGGATCGCGCTCCAGACTAGAGTAGCCGCTCATCTTGGAAGGCAAAAAGGTGAAGCGGCAAAGGTAGCCGTGGTCTTCTCGGCCAAGATCCTCAAGGTGGTCGCTCTCGACATAACCGACCATTTCAAGCAATCGCTTTTGCATCACAAGAGGCCTCTCGCCTGGTGCCAGCTGGCGACTGGTATCTTGCTTCCGCATGACAATTTGATATTTGTCCAGCTCATCCTGGAGGAAGGTCTTCTTAGCCATCATCGATATCAGCTCTGCTGCAGTCGTATTCAGGCTGGCGGATATCACGGCGAATGTGCTGTCGGCTCGGAAGATTCTCATAAAATACATCGGCCCAGGATCGTCATCTTTGGCTACGTTTCCTTCTTCGTCGAGCTCTGTCAGTCGTCTCAGATTCTCATCGGCGACTTTGTTGACGGCCCAACTATCAGGTGCGTCCCAGGTGCCTTTCTCGTCAGGTTGTTCCGGGGCGGGTTGTTCGGGAGGCCAACCGGTGTATATCTCATTGTGCGGTGGCGTCATGGGCGGTTGTCGATGATCCACAACACCCTCCATATGCGATAGATCCGTATCCAGATGCCATAGAGCCTCGCCCGTTTCCGTGTGCGTTGCATTGGGATCTTTTACCACCTTTGGGTCAACCGCAGTGTTATCCGAAGTCTTGCTACTCTTGAATGGTAACCTGTGCGCCTTCTTCTGCGCTGCACCGCCGTTGACATTTTCCGGCTTGCCTTTGGCTCCCTTGGCTTTGCTATCTGCACGGTCTCGTGTCGCAGCCTTCTGCATGGCAGGTAGAGAGGTGAATGACTGCGATTGCAACGCCTCTTTCTCATTCTTATGCCGGCCGGTCACTCGGTCGAAGAGCGACCGTTTATGTGCTCCAGAACTAGGCGACTTCTGCACAGTCTGTCCACTTTGTGCGCTATGGGCGCTCGGTGCGGGACTGGTCGAGCGTGCGGATTTCAGATTGAGCGCGGAGCTCATTGCTGAAGGAGCATTGGAGCTGCGCATAATACTGAACGACTGCTCTCGGGAGGTTGAGGGCCGCAATGGGAAGCCGTGTTTCTCGTCGGTGCTCCGGTTGTGCCTGTGACCTGGCAGGTGCAATCGCGACGTAGTGGAGTTCTTGGGCGTTCGGCCATTGCGTTCGTTCTCTTGCGGGAAAGTCGATCCTGGAGGTGCGTTCTGTGGTCATGTTAGCCGTACTTGCCCTCGTGTGTGCTGAGCCGCGTGTATCCTTTATCATCCACCTGCACACTTCACGGGTCTGCGCATCAAACACACATACCTCAGCATCCTGGAACACCCACGGTGTGACCTCACTGCTCGGTTGAGGCGCGGGTGTTCGTGGTCTTGAGCCTCCTGGACTTGGCGGTCCACTGCGAAGTATTGCATCGTTCATAGAATTATTTCGGTTCCTAGTGCCTCCACCCGGCGCGAACGGAGGCAGTGGGCCATTTTGCATTGAGCTCGTCTCCGAGTTCTGTCTGCTATTCGAGCCATCTGTGATACCCGGTACATCGTTCTCCCCAAAGAAGCCTTGCAGCTTCTTTTGCATGCGATCCCTCACGCTGGACCTGGACCCGGTCGATGAGACGGTGGTGGCACTCGCAATGGAGGGTCTTCTATCGTCGCCATCGCCCGGGAAGCCCATGGAACCGCCAGGCGCGAAGCCCGGCGATATCTGACTCAAGTTCTCATTCGAATCGTTGAAGAAGCTGCCACCGAAGATGGACTGCGGGACCTGCGTCGGCCTGTCGTTATTGCTATTGTTGCTATTGCTCCAGCCCATCGGGTGCGCGGTCGGCGGCTGACGGTTGATGGCAGGTATGCTGCCAGGCTGGTTGCCGTTGTCCTGCTCGAGCTGCGCAGGTGACGAGTCTTCCCATGGTGCAATGTTTGTTCGCGCATTCGACGGCGTCGGTTTGGGAAGGATGGTTCCAGGTGAGACACCTTCGGAGTCTTGCCGCTCGAGTCTGAATGGAAAGTCTATATTAGCGATTGTGTCTTGCATCAGTTTGTGACACCTAGATGCGCGATATGCGCGTATATGCAACTATCCTGAAGCCCGGGTAGTTTGTCCAACAACCAGCTCTTGGACTTAACACTCTTCAGTATTGGTTCTCTCTTCTCTCACGCATGCGATACGCGCGTTTCCTAGCCACACAATGTACCCTTGATCCAGCTTGCAACCCATTCACTTCCATCGTATTCGCTCCCCGGGCTTCGCATCACATGAAGCTACGAGAAGTGCATACGTACTCGCGTCTCTTTGTAGCCAGCTTCAGCGGCTGTCCTCTCACGCTTGAGAAGCTCGAGAAAGGCCCTCTCACGGTATCGGTCGACCGAGTGGAATCTGCGCCTGTACTGCCATGTCTCGAGCCGTCGCTGTTGTCCTTACGAAGGGTCATCCTCCCGCATCCAGCCCAGACGGCCCATGGGCGGAGACAAAGCTCTTCTGGGACCGGTAGCTTGTCGTGAAGCTCCTCACGCGCCCGTCGTGCTCATTTGCGTCCTGCTGGCGCCTCGGAAAGCTGTAGAAGACGAGCAAAGGCGTCGTGGACCGCGCCGGGCTGTGAGGTGGTGGTCTTGGTCGCTGGGACTCGGCGCTTTGGGCAAGGTCAAAGGATCACCTCCACGCTCCCTCAATAATAGCTTGCGTCTGTTGTGTAACGACCCGATGCAAGCAAATTTCCCACCTTTGCTCCAGACGAGATGTAAGATGTCCTTGGGAAGGGCTATGGAGTGACAAGGAGCAAAATGCACGATGTTGACGGGTAGTAAGCCAAGACTGGGCGACGTGAAAGCTGCAATCCCGCCTCACTGAATGGCGACTACCCATGCTCCCGAGTCCGCTTCCTGCTTGCCTGCCTGAGCAGAGCAATGCCTCCACTTTCTACAGTACAAAGTACCTCCCACCTCCCACCGACATCCGCTTCTTTGGCTCTGAAGCATCCATCCGATACACGTGCCGGTCTAGACTGCTCGGCTCCTCCGAAGCCCGCGCAATAATCTGTGACGATGATTATGATTCCAAAGTATTGCATGCCTCTGACCCAGCCCGACAACCGTCGTCTTCCACATACAAAGAAGAGGCATCCCACAAAACGACGCTCCACCTTATGTTCGGCTCCGATTGCACGCATTGAGACACCTTGCTCACCGAACCGAAACGGCTGCTACGGTAGCAGGCGGACATCCGACAACCCACCTCTAGGACGTACCACTCTGCATCCTTTCTTGGAGCACATCCCGGTCTGTACGCGCCTTCTTGCGTTGTTACACGAATGACGACAAAGAATCGTCCCATCAATAAAGCGGAAGACATATACGCTTACTCGACACTCCCAAACCAAAGCTATCATGAACATCCGCGTACATTTCCTCATGCGCTGTTTCTACTTGCAGCCACATTTGATGACCTTGGAGGCATCGGTATATGTTATACCACGAGTCCAATCTGACTCCGGATAAGGCAGCCAACAAGACAACAGTAGGCTATTCAGGTTTGACTTCTTCTCTACAGCAGTCTTACTCACACTCGGTCGCCGACGCCTGTCACTCAAAAAACGCAAAGTCATTCATCACTCTAACAAACCTCCCGACCTACCCATTCAACCTGCACAGGTCAGGTCATCCGATTAACACCAGCATCTCCATGCAAACAACATCCGACGTGTGAGTGGAAACCATACATACGAGCTTACGAAGAAAGCAACCAGTAGGTATTCGAAGTATTCATTCTCAAAACACTCCCAACTCAACCCATTTATCCGGCCACTCTCAAAAGTACCAGCCATCTTCCCTCTAACTGGCGCATTTACCTCCGGCAAAAGACGGCACTCTCCCTTACGGCCGCGACATGGGCGATCCGACCACTCAGAGCGAAGACAAGGGTGAGGAAGTTGACGTCTTCATATCGACCAGGACGTTCTCCACGAGCGTGGAGAGAGAGAGAGAGAGAGAGAGAGAGAGAGAGAGAGAGAGAGAGAGAGAGAGAGAGAGAGAGAGAGAGAGAGAGAAAGAGAGAGAGATTCAAATTGAACGTGTTTGTGCTGAGACATTATACCCTCCGTATGGAAAACCCACGAAGATGAGCCATACCTTATACTTCCTTGGATTCGCTTGGCCGTTGTGAGAAAATGGTCGGCAGTTGAACTGGATTAATCATATGCAAGAAGCGCGCGCGCGCAGAGACGTGCCATGGATTGAATTCCGCCTTTACATTTGGTTCATCACCTCCGGATCAACACTTGGGTTACCAGCACTCAATCACCAGATAAGAGTGGGAAGCGGAACAGAAATCGTCCACAAATTGTCCACAATGCAGTTCATCATATTTTCAATATCCGAAAGGCCCGCTAACCTCTACACAATACAACACCTACAGCCACAAGATATTGTTTACAACGCGCTCTGGGGTATCATTCAATCATTCATCAAAACACAGCTCAGACGCACTCCCCGATGCTCCAATTTCGGCGCTCGATATCCCATTCCAGCCCCCTATTGCGAAAGGGTCGGCTTATTGCTGGTATTTACAGCCGGCGGAGGCCCTTCGACATCCGGATATGGTAGCCTTCTCCCCAGCTCGCCCATATTCATGAAAGTCATCGGCGCACTTGTGGGGCTCGTCACAGAGGGAGGTGCATTGTGCTCTGGATATGGCAGACCGCCTCCATTAACAGGTGTCTTGGGGGGAAGAGGAGGTGGGCTTTGAGGTTGTTGGATATCGCCGCTATGCCTCGGTGAAGTTTCGTGGTATGAAGGGCTGTTTGAAAAGCGCACTGAGTTTTGGTGCTCAGAAGCAGGTCGAGCGACTGAGTTTTGGGGTGAGTGATACGGTGAGGCGGGATATTGGTCGTAGCCGTCGCCCGTGACAGTGTACTTCTGATCCGCTATTGATGGCCGATGGATATACTGTCCATCCGAGGCGTAGTGCATTCCAGGTCGATACTGATCGTCTCCTGGGAGCTCGACCGCGAAGTTCTGAGGAGGCGGGACTGTATTGAGAGGCCTCTCCCATGGATTTTGTTGCTGGTTGTACTGGGGTTGATCTGTGCCCGCTTGTTTTCTGGCTTCTTGCCGATCGTATCTTTGCTTCGCGAAGTGGATTTTCGCAATCTTGGATGCTGCACCGTAGCTGATTGCTTCACTCTCTTTTCTCTGCAGGTATGATCGTGTGTTCGTGCTGATTTCCGACAATCTGGCCCATTCGTTCATTCCAAACTCTCCAACGCCAACTTCGACGTTCAGACGGAAGTAGTTTTCGGGGTTGACCTGCCGCGATGCCAAGTGCTCGCGGATCATGTATTTGTGAGACTCCTCGCAGCCCTCGATCTTGGCAATGAGCCTCCTTCGCGCCTCAGCAAATTCGCCCATGCTGCCACCGAGGAAATCCTCCCACCATTCGTGCTGCTGCTTGTTGGATCCTGGCGGCCGTTTACCAGTACCAATGCTGACAAAAACGCCAACTTCACGACCCGGCCACTCATTCATTACAGCTTCATCCAGGACTTGTGGAGCCGGGTTGTATTTGCCCGCGCCTTCGTCCAGATACACAGATTGGCCGATTTGGATGGGCTTGAATGCCATTTGTGTGGCCGACGTAGCGCGACCTGCTTGCCAGATCGTGCAATTGACATCTGGCGCAGGCTCTTTCCTTGAATCATATGACCGTAACAACTGGATGACCGAAGTTCCTTTGAGCACAGCCGTCACGGCTGTCTTCGTCCGGTTCTCTCGGGTATCATAGAGCAGCGCATTTGGATTTCCGAACTTGAGCGATCCCATTGATATCCCTCTGCTGTGCGTCATGGGACTCGCCCCAATCTGACTGTATCTGCTGCTCTGGCTCATGGTCCTGTGTGGTGTGGTCGAATTCGCGCTTTGAGGGGTCATCGGAGTCGCATTTGCGAGAGTATCGTTGCCTTCATCCTCGAAAACCGTGTGCTCCCGGACAACCTCCCTGATGACTTCCTCCAGCATGCTCGCCTTGAACATGGTAGATTTCCACGGAACTCCAAAGACCGTCTTGTCAGTCTCGAAAACCCTCCGAGTCATACGCACATAGACATCTTTACAAGTATCCAGGTCCAACCGCAGTCTTCCGAGCATGATTGCGATCAGCCCGCCTGTCCCAGTGCCTGCGATAAGGTCGAAGTGATCGCATGGTTTTGGTATCTCATGTCGCTTCGGTGCCCGGCCTTCGGTCTCCACGAATACTCTATGCATAAGCTCTTGAAGAATGATGAGTACCGAGTATCCTCTGATCCCGCCGCCATCCAGAGACAGTATGCGAAGCGGTGGGCCCTTCGTGGTGTCCTTTCTGCGTACTCTTACGATCTCGTCCATGTCTGCGATGTCGGTGCGGCTCTCAGGCCGCGGCGCTGTGTTTCTTTCAGTCCGAGCAGGTGATGCGCAAGGCTGAGGCAGGCGATATGGTCGCTCGAAGGATGTGGAGACTTGCGATTACTTCAGAGGCAGGTCGAGGTGGAGTTCAGGCGGCGAAGATTTGTCCACGCGGGTTCTTCGGCTCTGTACTACGCTTTGGTCAAACGGCGAACAGGTGAACCTGGTTTGAAGGCTGACGTGAAGTTCGGTCTTCCCGAGGACGTATGTGTCACTTGTCGCGGGGCGACGTTGAAGCGGACTTTGGTGAATGACGCTGGGAGAAGGCAGAGCCTGTGATGTGGATGCCTGACCAGCTGTTTCTGTAGAGTGCTTCTCTGCGATCGGATGTTCGTGTTCCGCACAAACAAACTGGTTCCTGTCGAATTTGCCTCCATCAACATACGATGTCGATCAGAGGTCGTCTGCTCGAGCCTGTGAGCCTGTAGAGCGGTGATGCTGTGATTCGCTGGAATTGGGCCAAGAACCTGCATCAAGTGGGCAGTGCATCTTGGGCAACACTGGATCTCATCACCGAATGTCACCACGGCGCATACACGCGAGTTTCAGCTCTGCAGGGACAGTTCCATTGTAACCAAAAGTCCATCACTGATCACGTCTCAAGAGCGCCGGCTTTTTGGTAGCCGTTGGAAGGGAGCACCAGACGCTGCGAGCCGCCGGACCGTACTTGCGTTGCAGATGCCGGGATAGAACACAGCACCTGAGGCATGTCATCAGGTTCGTCTCTTACCAACAGCAAAGCTGGGTAACGAGAGAATAGATGATACAAGATGAGCGCGTAGGGATGAAGTATACTCTACAATATGTAGCAGAAGGCCAAGTCCATGACCAACGCTTTCGGTCCGTGCTCTTTCACGGGCCCCCTTTCTTCACCTCACATGTCCTCTTCAAATACCCGCTATCAACTTTTCACCTCAGTTCCTCATTGCTCACGCATCCTCTGGTATTCACTTCTGAAGCGTCCCGCGTGCGTCTCCAATGCCCGAGACAGATTGCTAGTGTTTCAAAGAGGATCGTTTTCACCTTCGCCTGGCGACTTTTGCTCGGCCGATAAACCAACGATCTCCTCTCCGAAGGAACGGGATCATCCTCATGTTCCGTCCTCCGCCTCCTGCTGGATGAAACGCCTGCTCTCTCACAGCATTAATAACGACAGGAGGACCAGCATGCACGTGGTATGGCCAGCCTCTTGCTCCTTCAGCGTCTGATCGAAATCCACAGGATGTCCACAAGACCATGGATCGTCATTATGCTTCCTTGGCTCTCATCTTACTGGCACAACCCGGCTCATCGACAGCCAAGTGAGGCTCCATGCTGTCGGGTCAGCACCGGTGACGAATTCGCACACTTCGCAACATGTCGGTCGGTATCGAGAGTCTTCGTATGTGCTCGGCTCAACGCTCTCGAAGATCGCTGCTCGAAACAGTAGGAACCTCGGCGAACACTGGGCATACTACAACTTTGCGTCGCCCTTCACCGCGTTCGCTTATCGGACGTACGATGCCCGCGAGTCGTACGAAAGCATCGCAGCTTTGTGCTATGTTGGTCTCAGAATACCATGTCGGCTTACAAATGTGAGCACCTCCTCGAAGTATACGATCCAAAGCAGTACTGCCAAGGGATATCAGGGTCAGACCCTCCAATCAGTATGCCAGTGACTACCACTGCCTCTCGCAGACTTGGCAATATCTTCAGGTGCCAAGGCAAAGTCCTTCTCACGTAGGGCTGAACGCTTTCCAATTATCCGGCGTTCGGGATTGATGCGAAGTGTCCAGCTTATCGGCACGTCAAGATCAAGGCAGGATCAGATAGGTTCTTCGATTTCTGATTCCTTCGTCTAGAACCTTTGTTTAGACTGCTGACAAAGTTGAGTGATGAAAGTCTTGGGATGGTCTCGATAGGGCAAGGAACAGCATGCACGGCAATCGCAGTCTCATTGTTCGGCTCAGGACCCCGCAGCACGTGAGAGACGCAACGGTGAGATGCCGCGATACGAGAGGAAATGCCGACTTGAGATGGCGTCAGAGGAGCTGTATGATCTCCCGCAGAACTCTGCGTGGGATGGGCATTGGGACGACATCACCTGGTGACGAAACCTCAGTCATATGCAACACACGGACCCAAAGCCTAATTGGGTGAAACGCGCGACCACTGGACTCCAGAATGAATATCGAGAAGATCTTCGTATATCCTGTGAAGGCATTGAGGGCAGTTGAGCTGAATGAGGCAGAAGTCACCAAGCATGGCTTCAAACACGATCGACGGTTTATGATGCTTCATGTCGACAAGACGAAAGATGGCAAGACCGAGCACAAGAACATTCACGTGGCCCACTACCCGCAGAGTGTCTTCTTCCATCCAAGCATTGACAATGCTAATGGCACGATTACCATTACCTACAAGCCGCCGAAGGATACAGGAGAGCAGGAAGACTCCATCACGTTCCCCTTGACCCCTTCGACAGACGAGCTGGAGGCCATCGATGTCGAAATGCACAAGTCCCCAACCAAAGCCTACAAGATGCCCCAAGAATACGGATCCTGGCTTTCCAAGCACTACGGCATCGAAGTCATTCTGCTCTACCTAGGCCCTCACTACCGTCCAGTCCTCATGTCCTCCACCCCAAACACCCGCTACCAGACCCGCGCCCAGAACAACAACACAGGCTGGCTCTCCTCCATAGCCTCAACAGCAGCCTCCTACCTCCCTCTATCCACCCAACAGGAAAAGAACGAAATCACATTCAACGACTGCGCCCCCTACCTAATCTGCTCCAGCGCCTCCATGGCCGACGTCCAATCCCGCCTCACCTCCGGCGAGAAAATGGACATCATCAAATTCCGTCCCAACGTCATCGTCTCTGGCGCAGCTCAACCTTGGGACGAAGATTTTTGGGGTCAACTCACTATTCATACCCCGCTCCAACAAGCCAATGGTGAGGAGGACGGGAATGGGAATGGAAAGGAAAGATTATGGGAAGAAACAAAAATCGAATGTATCCATAACTGTGGCCGCTGCAAATCAATCAATATCGACTACGATACAGGCAAACCTGGCGAAACGGAAATGGGTCAGATTCTTAAACGTTTGCAGAAAGATGTACGTACCACTATCTCCCCATCCCACCCTCACCCTGCCCCTCACCCTTCATTCCCATGCACCCTCAAAAGCTAATCTACCTACAGCGCCGCGTCGATCCCGGCATGAAATACTCCCCAATCTTCGGACGCTACAGTTTCCTGCATCGAGAATCCGAAGGCAACACGATCCGAGTAGGCGATGAAGTGGAGGTGACGAGGAAGTTGACTGAGAGGAGTCAATTCGGTAAGTCCTTTCTGAGTAAATATGAGTGTAGATCACCCTCACTTTCCATGGTTCCTGCCTGATGATGATGATGGTTCGGCATTGCTTTGTTGTTATGTCGTACTGCGCTGCGCTGCGCTGTTTCATAACATGCTTCGTCATGACGATTATGTGATCTGTGCTAACAATATCTTTTCTTCTTGCTTGGCAGATTGGGATGGATTGCATACTCTTGGGAAGTAGAGTAGTGAAGCAAATATGGGGTATGGTGTAAGGCAATATTTCATTTCCTACAGACTGTCCATGATGCCGCTTTCCACCTTTCACAATGCATCTCATCTAAGTAAACAGATATAGTCATGATTCAAATGTCAATCGTAGTCTCGTCATCAAATCCCGGAAATCCTTCATATCCCGTCCTCCTATCTGGTCCCATAGACGAAGTAGGTGTCCTCATATCAGGCTTCTTCGATGAGGTGGAAGGAGTAGTGCCAGGTGTCGTCCCAGGAGTCGGCATGCGCGGCCCATCCCATACATCCCTCACGCTTTCCAGAGACTGCATCGCGGCTTTGATCTCGTGTAGAAGCAAAGGCATGCGCACGCGTTGTGTGCGGACCATGTGTAGCAATTCTTCGATTGCCTCCAATGAGATCTGTAATTTGCGCATGGTGGTGCGCAGAATCTCCCAGCCGAGAGATAGACCGTGGTGGTTGTCACCCAAAGCCATTCGATCTGGTGGTGCGGATGTCTTGATCTCTGCCATGGCCGTGGAGAAGCGCTTGACGATACTCTCGTACGTCACTGTATCAGGATGCGGCTTCAAGTCGGGGTTCCGACTATATTCATTCGCGGGCACGCCGTTCCAGTTGATGCGGATAGCCCAGAGAGAATCGACGTACTGCGGAGGAAGCCATCGCGTCAGGCGGCTGATCTGATCGCTGAAAGTCTTCTCGATCCCCTGACATTCTTGATTTGCGCAGACGAGAGCAGCATACATGGCAGCAGCAGCTTGCTCGAAAGTGATTCTTCGCTCACGATAGTCGTGACGGTTTGGGGGCCGCGAAGTGTGCGCGTCACGATAGTTCATATCATCGGCGGACATAGACCGTGGGACGTCGAAGTCGTCCAGCTCTTCGAATCGGCTTAGGCCAGCCGGAGGCCCTCCATAGAACCTTCTATCCCACATATCATGCAAAGGAACTTGGTGAGCATAGAGATCATCAAGATCGTTTCGCTGCGAAGGGCGACGGCGAGTCCATGCCCCAGGCCGCTGTGGCTTGTGATCATCGGGCTTGCCGCGGAGAGGTGTATTCATGTTCATCGAGTTGAACATAGCGTCAATATCGGGTATGTCGTCCATTTGTCGGAACATTGTAGAGGGCGCGTGATTGTTGGAAAAAGAAGAGCAGGGTTTGCTTGCTCCAGTGAGGCATCAGTCACCGCCGTATCTGTGGGGAGCAACGGACAGCTCTCATCTGTGGCACGCAAGCAGAGTAGACCTTGATCACGAGAGTTCAGCTTTGTGGTTCCGCAAGTCGCACATGCGCTAATGCGAGCAAGTGCTGCCTTGGGCGTGCCCATGCGCGGTATTCGTCGAAATGGTTGGCGAAAATGCTGAACCGTCGACAGTCCACGCAATACCTGTCTGACCGGCATCGTCTGACAAGGTCAGTGGTGCGGCCTTTGACATGTTCGTGGCACAGGATTGCTCGCCATGTTCAAGGAAGACAGGCTCGCCAGGATCGTCGCGCTCGACTCTTATCTCTTCCAACGTCGGGATGCAACACCGGCCCTTGCAGTGCGACGTGTATCGTTGAGTGTCTCGTTGATTGCCCTGGTGTTTTCTTAGTGGACCATTGGCAATTCTGCGCGATTGTACTCACCCCACGCGCAAGCCACTCGCTTTGAATGAACTTGGTGCTTTCTGTTTTGCAGATTAGCTGTAGTCCATGACATCTCTGTCCTTGGAAGTGGTAGGTAGACTTGCCTTCGGTCCACTCATCGATCTGATTTCGAAGATCTACCCACTCTACTCTCGCCCTCTCGGGTTCGCAGGCCGGAGATCTCGTTGAGTTATCTTGCTCCGGCTCGTGACTGAAACGTTTTAGCCCATGAGCATTTGAGATATCGGGAGCGCGATCGCCTCTTACTGTTTCTGAAGGCTTGCTTGAGTTATCCACACGTCTCATGTATTGACTGGAATTTGGTAGCTGCGGACCAGCATGCCAGATACCTTCCTGTCGCGGGTTTCGTGATAGCAGAGTGAAAGCGGACTGACGGATTGTCGGGTTGCGACATCGCGAGATGGCCATCCAGAGAGGATCTGTGACCCACAGGGAGAAGGAGAGGTATGGAGTTCCGGAATTTGGACCAGACAGCGTTGGCAAAGGCGGGCATGAGAAAGAGGCGAGAACTTCTCTTGCCAAATCCACAATCGCCCGGAATTCTGCTTCATATGCATCGTATGCCACAGGACCAGCAGACTGGTCTACAGACGCAAGCATAGTTCCGACAAGATGGTTCGCCTTCAGCACCATCGCGCGCTTCAAATCCATGTTCGACATGAACTCGCGCTGATCGGAGAGGAAAGTGGTAAAAGCTGTTTCCCACTGCGAGAACCAAGGCGCATACCGCAGATATTTCTCTGCCATGGTGACTGCAATATGATCGCGCGGTGCGGTGGGATGGAAACCTTGCATAAAGCGCATGACACTGTTTAGCGCAGTGTGCAGTGTGTTGTGCGCGTGTTCGAGACTGAAGATGTAATCGATCGGTGGGAGAGGTGGCGTCTGGCCAGACGTGTCAATTTCAGGGCGTCTGCCCTTGTCCAAAAGAGCTGTTGCTTGGACTTCCAGGCGCTCCACTAGTGGTCGCATTTGCTCGATATCGTCTTCTTCAGATGGCGACATTGAAGTGACATTCGCACGACCGGTCGCCTGGAGAAGTCGCCTACCTTGAAGGGCGTGGTTCACAGCGCTGTCGCAACGACCTTGCATAGCTTCGAAGCATGTGAACAGAACGCATGTCGTCAGTGCCAAACGTGAGCTTGGAATTCGCCGCCTGTTTGGATCGAGATCCTGCGCTTCGTCGGCAGTCAAGCACGAGATTGCCTTGTTGCATTGATTAAGCGCAAACTCCATAGCTTTGGCCTTTTGCTTGTCGTCAGCGAAGGCGCGCTGCATGATGCACTCGTGAAGCGCCCCGATCGCAGTGACAGCGTGACGAATAGCGGGCTCGTGGTATGACGTTTGAATGACCATGCGCTGCCAGAAAGCCGAGTCGAAGAATCCAGCCATCTGCGGTGCACTGAAGTTGACGAAGAAGTTGAGACAATGTCTCTCCCGCCAGCTTCGTCGCCATTTCATATCGGGTCGGAACATCGTCAAACTTGAAGAACCGGGCGTAGGATAGAAGATGGAGCCGTCTTCGTCTTCGCCTCGTTTGACTCCAGCATTCAGAGCCCAGTCGTCAGACATGGCCAGCTTGCAGCCTGGGTTGCTAGGGTCACATTTGATTCCTTTGATGCTGTTACTAGTTAGTGACGCTCGCTTTGAAGACATCATCTTGCTACCCACAGGCAAGGTATACAGCCCGTCTGCATCTTTGTGCGTGGTATCTCCTCCACGTCGTCCCCATAATCACCGTTCGAGCCGGAGAAATCGCCATTTTGCGTCGAGAACTCAGACGATAAACTTGTTGGAAGTCCAAACGCGGTGGGAGAAACATCGAGATCTATGTCTGGCAAGAGCTCCAAATCTGCTTCCCATGTTGACGTATCGGGCATATCATTCATGTTGTGTATGTCCTGCACCGGTTCTGGAGTCGCCGTCTCCTCCCATGTTCTCTTTCGCGATCCATTCATGCCGTTGCCGTTGCTGTGTGCTGGTTGCGGTGGAGGTGTCCGCCATTCGAGGTCGACCCCAGTGAACCAGTTGGACGAAGCTTCCGTTTCGTGATCCCGCATCTCTGTCTCAACCGGCACAGTCATGGTGCTCATGCTAGAGGTGGTCGTCGCTCGGGTTTGAGGCAGTTCGTCGTCGTGTCTGGGAACAGCGCTGCATCCCACGTGGAGCTCTCGGATGCTTTAGCGGTGCCTCTCAGACCTCGCCAGCGGGTCGCGCTCAGGTGGAAGCAGTGCTCGAAGGGGATGAAATAGGTATGCGGAGGGTTGTTGCAGTGCGGTGAAGCTGTCTCACAGCGAGGAGAGCCTCGAGATAGTAGATTGAAGGTAGCACGAACCCAAACGCCACGCAAGCACCAGCGTTGAAGGAGGGCAGAGGGTCAGGTATAATCAGAGTTGGCCAACGCAACCGGGGCCGTAAAGTTTCGTGGACGCCGGAGCCTGTCGCTCTGCTGCGGAGGGAGGGAGTGTAGATCTCAGCCGCACATATGCACAGGCAAAACAACGACGACAATCGCGACGACGACTGGAACGATGTGCGATGATGAGCAGCAGGTGTCAGGTCTGGGCGAGGTGCCTAGAAGGCTGATGCATAAGACTGGGGATTGCGGATGAAGCCAGCGGTCTAGTAAGCATCCAAATACTCTGCCTGCCGAAGGATTCACGCGATGCGTGTTGGTTCTCTGGACCACCACCACGAACAGAATCCTGGTTCGACGACGTCCTCATTTCACCTCGACGCCGCGCGCCCAGCCTGCGAACATGAATCTCCGCTCTGTCAGCAAGCGTCCGGGCTCTTTGGATGCCGCTTGTACGGTTGTAGAAGGGGAGGAGTATCGGAGCGGACTCTAGTGGGCTCTGCTGTCCCCGTTTGAATGACTGTGGCTATCGACACCAATCCATCGTGGATCTCTTGCGCCTTGGCACTGTCCATGATCGTCAATCGACACCCCGTCCTGTAACCACATGCTCTCTACTGCGAGTCTTGCGATGTAGCAATGCTTCATACCCGACTCTGCGCTGCACGATGCACGCGAGTCTGCCGTCCCCCTTCATCGCAGCCGCTGCTCCTGCCGTCTCTCACGCGGTCTTACAGCGATGTTAATGCTCCTTCAGGTTCTGGGCTCGACATCGCGGTGCTCGGCGGAGGCATCTCAGGTCTTGCCACGGCCTACTTTCTCACCCGCGAGCACCCGACCGCGAAGATCACTGTCTACGAGAGGCAGCCACGCGTAGGTGGATGGCTTCATTCTACTCGTAAGGATGTCAAGGACGGCAGCGTACTGTTCGAAGCCGGTCCGCGCACGCTGCGACCTCAGTCGAACGGCGTGCTGACAGCGAGACTGGTATGTCCTCTCTTGCCACCAAAGCACACGTGTACAACGCTCACGCGGACAGTAGCTGCAGGAACTCGATCTGGCCAAGGATGCCATCTTCACTCAGAAGACCTCCCCCGCGGCTCGTAATCGCTATGTCTACTATCCTGACCACCTCGTGCGCATGCCGCATCCATCCTTCGGATTAGCGGACAATCTCTGGAGTCTTTGGACAGAACCGATCTTCGAGACCGCATTATGGAGTGGTGCTACGGAGATGTTCAAGGATGCCCGAGATCCGAGCATACAAGATGAGAGCATTGGCGAGTTCTTCTCGCGACGATTTAGCAAGCCCATGGTTGAGCGCATTCTAAGCGGACTCATACATGGCATCTACGCTGGCGATGTGTGGAAGCTGTCTGCAAAGAGCTTGTTTCCAAGCCCGTGGAGAGACGAGGGTCTCCATGGCAGTATCATATACGGAATGGTCAAGGCAAGAGCAGACGGCGTAGAGATGACCAAGCGAGAAGCAGATTTCTTGCAGGACATGAAGAATTTCAAGTGGGATCCACTGCTGAAGGCGACGCTCAAGGATAACTCTGTCTTCACTTTCAAGGACGGTATTGGCATGCTATCTGAAAGGCTGCACTCGAAGTTGTTCCAATCTGGTCAAGTGGAGTTCAAGACATCTACTGCTGTGGAGACTGCGTCACAGAAAGAGGGCAATACTGGTGTGCGAGTGACTACTGCTGGATCGACAGAGCCGCGCAATCACACTCATGTCATATCTACGCTTCTTCCTGAACATCTGAACAAGGTGACGGGCAAGTCATTGGTACGAGAAGTCCCATCGGTCACCGTCATGACTGTGAACTTTTACTTCCGTACGCCAAATTTGCATGAGCCAGGCTTCGGCTATCTCATCCCTCGAGCCACTCCGTTCGAGCAGAATCCAGAGCGCGCACTTGGTGTGGTCTTTGATACAGCATATTCACCATCCAGCGGAGATGTCAACCCGGAGAACTGGCACTCGCTTGGAATTGAAGAGCTCAAGCAAGCACGCGATGCCGGCAGACTCATCAATGTCAACGACTATGCTTGGTACAACATGCTGGAACCACCTCATCTCCAGGACCATGTCCGAGCCAGAGGGACCAAGGTGACAGTGATGCTTGGTGGTCATTGGTGGGACGGCTGGCCAGCGTTTCCAGACGAGCAAGAAGGCTTGTCGCTCGCTCGATCTGTCCTCGAACGTCACCTGGGCATCAAGGAAGAGCCTGAGGCATGGCAGGTCAATCTGGAGAGCGATTGCATCCCGCAATACGTCGTCGGCCACGAGCAGAAACTCAAAGATGCTCACAATGCCATCTGGAGAGAGTACAAAGGCCGATTACGAGTTGCCGGAAACTGGATGTCTGGTGTTGGTGTGAATGACTGTCTGCGCAGCGCTTATGAAGTTGCGAAGAACTTTGGTCGTGACGGCACAGGACTGGAGCACATTGGTGAGGCTTGGACAGTGAGATTGAAGCCTGCTGGCCAAAAGCAGAAGGCCGAAGATGACAGTTAAAAAGCATAGACTTGTACATATTGGTATGACTTGTATATATACAGACTACAGAAGCAATGTCGCTCGATGAAGAGTCCAGGCATGGATAGAACATTTCACAGTCTTCTCTGATCCGAACCAGCGATATACTATGATCAACGTTGAACACAATACTGCGAGGCGCAAAGAGTGGTGTGGTGGTGGTGATCATTCAAAGCGATTAGAGATTAGAGTTTTCGGATTCGGCAGAGCACAGACCGCCAAGATTTTTCGAAGCCCACACTCTCCCTCAATTTGCGTCGGCTTCAACGACGCTCCTTCTTGAACTGTACGGTCGTCGAACCACAGCACGCCAACACCGAAAAGATGGGTATCGGTATGTGGGATATGCGATCGAGGAGGTGGTTTTGAGGCAGCAGGACATTGCATGTGCGCATGATTGGGGTTGCGCAGTGCGGACAGCAAGATCTGCGAGAGGACGATACCACCATGGCCATGTCAAGACTGCGCTCGACCACCGCCCCCTCCGATCAAGAGGTCTATCGTGCAGAAGAAACGCTGACTGCTTTCTCAGATCTCGACGCGCACCACGTGAACAACGGCCACCGCAAGGTATTTTACCTACTTGGAGCAGATTGATTAATATCTCTGCAAGTCTAACAGTTGTCTGTTAGGCGCCGCACAGCACCAACCCATACAGGAAGCTGTTGCACAAGCTGTATAGCTTCTTGAACCGCCGTACCGACAGCAAGTTCAATGCTACGGTTCTGAGGAGGTGCGTAAAGAGCATACGGGAAACATGGAGATAGAGTAAGGACAGACATTGATCCTTGGACAGACTGCGCATGTCGCGCATCAACACCCCACCGATCTCCCTTTCCAAGATCGTCGCCGTCTCTGCCAACAAGCAGAGCTCCAAGGCCTACGAGGGCAAGATCCGCGCCGTCGTTGGCACTGTCACCGATGACAACCGCCTGCTCGAGGTCCCAAAGCTGAGCATCTGCGCTCTCCGCTTCACCGCGACTGCCCGCGCTCGCATTGAGAAGGCCGGTGGCGAGGCCCTCACCTTCGACCAGCTCGCTCTCCGCGCCCCAACTGGCTCCAATGTCATCCTTCTCCGTGGTCCCAAGAACGCCCGCGAGTCCGTCAAGCACTTCGGCTTTGGCCCACACTCCCACAAGGTAAGACTTACGATTTTGAGCGTACAAGAAGAGCATCCTCTGACATCCATTACAGAAGCCATACGTCGAGTCCAAGGGCCGCAAGTTCGAGCGTGCCCGTGGTCGCAGACGATCTCGAGGTTTCAAGGTCTAAGCCATTCGCTAGTAGCGCATTGGTTTTGATGGGATTACGGCACGGCACTGGCGCTTATATGATGATATTGCGTCTCAAAATCGGCATGAGCAAGACGCTGGGATGTGGTGTTCTAAGGCATGGCAGGACACTTGGCGTTGCTCTTAGAAGCTTGCAACTCATGGAATGAAACCCGTCTGACCTTTGCGTACTTTTCGTGCTACCTATCTGTGCCCAATCGATTTTCTCATTTCCCACATGCCGCAATGCGGAAACCGGGTTCTTTCCAAGCCGAGCCCATGCGAGCGCCTTCTAATTAGCTAGATCGGCTGTTCCGGATGTGACAAGGAGTGGTGTTCTACAAGAGAACTCCTCTACTGAACGAATGACTATTTACATTAGCGTTCGGCCTCTGCAATGTTTCGAATGCCCGAGCGCAGAATTCATGTATAGAGCCTGACTCCTGCCCCAAACTCAAACTTCACCTCGATTGAGAAATCTCGGACCTCGTCCCTTCCACGCTAAAATTTTGTCCCTCACTCCAGTCACCCACCTATGCCCCACCTAACGACATGAAGCATTGAGTGCATGCGATCCAGGTTTCAAGAAGCTTTCAGCGATTTAGATCTCTCACGCTCCCTCAACAACCCCACTGCTGGAAAAGACATCATGGCCTCAGAAAAATCCGTCGGCGTGCTCGGCGGTGGCCAACTAGGTCGCATGCTCGTCGAAGCCGCCAACTTGCTCGAAATCAAAGTCAACTTCCTCGATGCGTCTGGCAGCTCTGCAAAACAAGTCTCCAACCATGATGGCCACGTCGACGGCTCTTTCAAAGATCGTCGCGCGATTCAGAAACTGGCTGAGAAATCTGATGTCGTGACGGTGGAGATTGAGCATGTGGATACGGAGATGTTGGAGGAGATTTCTGAGCGGGTGGATGTACAGCCGCATTGGAGGACGCTGCGGTGTATTCAGGATAAGTTTAATCAGAAGTGGCATTTGAAGAAGAATGGGGTGGCGACGACTGAGAGTTTGGCCTTGGAGGAGCCGACTGTGAGGGAGATGGAGAGGGTTAGTGGGGAGTTGGGACTGCCGCTGATGTTGAAGAGTCGGAAGGATGCGTATGATGGGAGGGGGAATTTTGCGGTCAAGACGAAGACGGATTTCAAGGAGGCGTTGGATGCTTTGAAGGTGAATCGGGATTTGTATGCTGAGAAGTGGGCGAATTTCAAGATGGAGCTGGCGGTCATTGTGGTGAAGACACAGGATCAAGTGTTGTCTTTCCCGACCACGGAGACGATTCATGAGGACTCGATTTGCAAGCTCACGTACACGCCGGCTAGAGGTGTGAGCCCAGAGTTGAACAAGAAGGCGCAAGAGTTGGCAAAGCAGGCTGTGGCGTGCTTTTGGGGAAAGGGTGTTTTTGGAGTGGAGATGTTCATGCTACTGGATGGAAGCCTCCTCATCAACGAGATCGCACCGAGACCGCACAACTCTGGACACTATACCATCGAAGGATGCCCGGTATCACAATACGAAGCTCATCTACGCGCCATCCTGGATCTCCCACTTCACCAAGAAGACCTCGAACTCCGCGAGCCATCAATCATGCTCAACATTCTCGGCGGTGAAGCTCCTGACTCTCACCTCGTTGTCGCCAGAGAAGCTCTCAAGCAGCGTCGAACCAAACTACATCTATACGGAAAGGGCTCCGCTCGTAAAGGCCGCAAGATGGGCCACATGACAGTCTGCGCTCCGACAATGTCCCAAGCCGAACGCCTCATCAAACCAATGATCGATCTTGTTGATGAGGGCAAACCCAAACCTCCCACTCTTTCCCGTAGCATGAGCTCCGTCACCTCTGCGTCTGGCCTTCAGAACGGGGAGGACGTACCGCCTCTGCCTCAACCCCTTGTCGCCGTGGTCATGGGATCCGACTCCGACCTCCCGGTGCTTCAACCCGGCCTTGCCATCCTCCAGAAATTCAACATCCCATACACAGTCCGCATCACATCCGCCCACCGAACTCCTTCCTGGATGGCGCAATTCGCTTCTTCAGCCTCGCAGACCAGCATCAAAGTCATCATCGCCGCCGCCGGTGGAGCCGCTCATCTTCCCGGAATGACAGCCGCCTACACGCCTCTACCCGTCATCGGCGTACCCGTTAAGCCCTCGATTGGAGATGGAATGGACTCGCTCCTCAGCATATGCAATATGCCTCGCGGTGTTCCTGTCGCGACAGTGAGTATCAACAACAGCGTCAACGCCGCGCTCCTCGCTGCTCGGATTCTCGGATCTGCCGACCCGGAGATTAGGGGAGTAGTGGAGAAGTACATGGAGGATAGCGAGAAGGAGGTGAGAGTGAAGGACGAGACGTTGGCGAAAGTGGGTGCGGAGACGTATGCGGAGCAGTATTTGAGTAAGAAGTGACCTTACCTTGCCCCATACACCGTCGACGGTACGATTTAGACCTTAGAGTCCTGCCAAAGACAACGACCAAAATATGAGCTGTTCCCGGCTTCTTCTCTTAAGAGCCTGTCGAAGCTTATGTTTCCCCCGTCCTTTTGTGGCAGTATTAGTTCTCATATATCCACCACCTCCTATCCCTGGCTCTTCGTTGTATCCTAACTGATCTTCTAGATAAACCCCTCCCCCCCTCATCCACCAACTTCACCAACACCACGCCTAGCTACAACCACATCTCCACCACCTCCACCTCCAACTCCATCCTCCACTCAGCACAACAACACTCACCCTACCGCACGCACACGCCCCACTCAAGCTACTCCCACCGATCTTCTCGAACGCCCTCAACAAGCACAATCGCCGCGCAGGATTTGGCGATGCCGCAGAGGAGGCCTTCGGCGGCGAGTCGACTGAGTAGACCTTTGAGTATGTTTAGTAGGAAGAGTACGGATGGGAGTGGGACTGGGCATGGTGGGGTGGGGATGGGGAGTGGGACGCCGGAGAGGTAGGGAGGAAGAGGGAGGGGAAAGATGGTGAATGAAGAAGGTATTGGGTGAGTGCGGAGGTTGGGCACGCTGTCAAGGGGGAACGCGAGTAAGGAAGGTGCGATGGGAACAGAGCTGTGGAAGGCAGGAGCGCGTGATTGAAGTGGCCAATTGCTGAGGAGGCGGTCTGTATCTCACAATGACCTGCGTAGAATAGCAAGATATGGTTCATCACGTGTACGAATGGAAGTGAGTTGGCTGTTGCAAGAGTAGTGGTATCATTGGTATCTTAAATGCCGCGTGTATCGCTTCAAAACGCCGCTCTAACAAAAATTGTGAAAGAGGAGATCTGGTAGTACAGTCCCGAGACTCTGGCTGTCTCATTCTAGATCCGAAATGTAGTAGCCTGGCGTGATATTGCAACGAGCCGATGACGATGCTCGTGCCTGAATGATGCCTCGAATGCAGTTGTATGCATTCTCCTGTCGTGATCGAGCCGCCCTGCGCGATTGGCCAGGTGCGCTGCGTGATGTCGTTCCTCCTATGTACATGTATACCGTGATGTCGTTTTTCCTTTTTGGAGATGGAGTTGTGATCAGACTTCGCCCCAGCCGCCAAGGGCTGAAGACATGGCAGGCCCGCTGCCGACGCTTCCGACACTGCCGCCGATGTCCCAGTAGTGTCTCGAGCTGCCACTGCGACTATGTCGGCTGCGCTTCGTGCTCTGGCTAGCGCAGCTGCTCTGGCTGGTTCGCTTCCGCTGAAGCAGCTCCATGTGGTGCCTCTTCAACAGCGATTCTCTTCGCTTAGCAGTGGCGGCACTTGCTCTTGCACGCTCCATAGCTCGCTCTGCGGCTTTCGAGACAAGAGGGTGTTGTTGGCGGATGATCTCCTTCCTCCGCTGGCTTTCTGGAGACGTGCCCATCGCAGATTGGCTGGTGCCAACAGTCGCCCAAGAAGCTGGAAGTGGTCCGATGGAATCTGCAGCCGTTGGTTGCTGAGTCTCTGCAGGAGCTTCTCGCGAAAAGCGGTTCCTGAGGTAGGAGAACACCATCTTGACATCAACCTCTTGCTCCCAATACTCTCGCTCTTGCTGCAATTTGCTTTCCTCGGTGTCTTCGCCCATGTCGTCTGGCTCCTCTTCAATGCCCCAGAGCGATGTGTCGGCGGGCTCTGTTGCAGGCGTGAGAGGCGATTGTGGTACAGTCGGATTGAAGAGATTCTCGGGCTTCTGCCCAGTTGCTCGCGCCTTCTCTTCTCGTCGTCGCTGGCGAAGCGAGGGCTGGCGTGGAATGTTTCGTGGGAGGCCGGCGTATTCGAGCTGCTGCTCTTGCGCATTCTTGTAGGCATTGAAAGCTGTCCCATCATACTCGGAGAGTTGATGTACGAGGATGCCAAGTTCACGCGCAATGCGATCCAGCAGCTTCACCTCCCAGTTGGGTTCTGGATCTCGAAAAGCAACGCGCGACTCCTTCATCGCCGCAGCCGCAATCGGAGACTGCGCTGTTGGCGTTGGAGATGCCTCATCGATGTACTGCTCGCCAAAGATCACAGAAAGTGTGGCCTCGTCCAAGCCGATGAGATCTTGAATGACCTTGCGAGTGATCCGCCTCCACCAAGACTCGCTCGGTTGCTGCTCGTCTGTCTTTGCATCCGATTCCTCTGGGATGACTGAATCTTGCCGCGTGAGTGTCCTCGACAGCTCAGACTCAACCAAGCTCTGTCGAATGGCGTGCGGGCTGCTCGCTGTGCTCATCCTGCTCAGTCGCCTCCTTCGCCGCCTTGTCTCTCTCTCGATTTCTTCCAACACTGCACGGCTCTGATCCAGACGCCACCTCTCTATCCGCGCTGTTCGCTCATCTTCTGGACTCACTTCCTGCTGCTCTTCTAGCTCGTCAAGCTGCTTCTGGACAGTGCTGCGCCGTCGCAAATGTTTGCTACTCCTTCGATGTGGATTGTGTCGCTCAAATTGCCAGAAGTGCTCTTGCAACGTTACATCTGATGGGAATGTCCCGAAGCCATCATGCATTGGCAGAACTGTCCCGCCACTTTGATCCAGATTGGAGGGACCCGCGAATGGGTTATGGAAGGCATGCAGGCCGTCATCGAGACTGTCCAGCTCCGCCTCATCGTCGAGTTCCGTACCCAGACATGTCCCACTATCGTCGGGATTATCGTGCGATCGTACATGTGTTTCGAGAGAGGCGATATCGGAGAGGGTTCGATGTGTTGCTGTTCGCGGGGTTCGTGATGATTGCGACACGCTTTGTTCGTCGTTTTGAGGCGAGAAGAGAATCCATTCTTGTGACTCTTCGATCGTTCGCTTTCGCGCAGGTGATATCGGAGCTGATATTTGTACAGGTTTCTGATCGATAGAGAGTTGTCGTGCGGGTCTTGGTCGTTGTTGCGGCTGTTGGAAAGCCATGATAGCGACCGATAAGGACAGCGGCGACGATATCGTCGTCGCTAGAAGTGTATGCGATCCAAGAAGTGTCCAGGCGGTGTTGTTGAGCAGTGTTGGATCACGCGCCGCTCAAACGGAGGAGTAGGTCTTTAGCGCGCATGTAGACCTTGTTGGTGAGGTGCTTGAGCTTGATGGTGAGCTCACGATGATCCCGCCAGGGATGGACGATAACCACCCGCTCCTCCCCACAACTCCGGTAGCTATCCTGCAGTCGATCAACCGTACGATGTGGATATATGATGGCAGTGGTACGATGATGGTCTTCAAGAGGTGAAGAGTGTCTCTCGCCGCCCTTTCGAGACAGTCGGCCACGTGAAGGTGTTGCTGGTGATATGTCGCAACGGATCAGACGACGCTCACCAGCCGCAGTTGATGAGTACTGTAGGATTGGTGGAGGTATATACGTAGCTCGGCCAGACTTCCGACCAGCTAAGGGGAGACGGTTCCAAGCAGAGCAAGTTATCCAGCAAATGGCGAATGATTCCGGAGACCGAGACGGGACAGCTGTGGGATGGACAGAAGCAGACAAAGGGAGTCGGTTTCAGGTGCTCTGCCAATCTGGCTGAATGCGAAAAGGAGACAGCCACAGAAGTTGTTTGAGAGGTGAAGGGATATCTAGTTCATGTATCGCGGTAGAGTCATTGACATTCGTCATCTTGTGCAACTTCTTGCCGAACTTCACACGTCCATCCTCGCATCCACTAGGTTATTGAGTATTATTCCACCACTTTGCCCATGACACCCCTGGCAACCTGCCCCCAAGCACCACCCCGTCGCCTTGCAACATTCCGCCCGCGCTCTCTGCCTCAGCCTGCGAACTCCTTGCTCGCAGTCCATGCATCACACATTCTCATCAACGCCTCCAGGTTGATAAGCTGGACCTGGATGACGTCTACTATTGTGACTGATCAAGCCGCGTCTGTACGCCCGTACTACGCCTTGTCGCCGGTGTCGCGTCTTGTGTACTGTACACCTTCCATTCACCGGGCCATCGCAGGCCAAACACCGGTGCGGACTCCATCACAAACATCATGGCCAGCCTAGAAAATTCCACTAGAATTTGGATAACAGGACCCGATTCCGCGCGGCGGCCGAAGACATGTACCCAAGTACATGGGCGACGCCTGCCCTGCCCTGATTACTACTGAAAACGGGATGACACTGCATTGCGCTGCATACATACACTTCGCGTTTGACCCAAAATAGGCACAACATCAGCGAAGCTGTTCGGCGGTACGAAGGAAGTCACACTATCAAAGGCGACACTTGTTCGACATGTCTCGGTGTTCACTTCGCAGGCCTCAGGTCAAGATTATTGAGCCATCACCACTTCGCTGCAGCTCCTGGAGGCTGCGAAACGAGGCCAGCTCTGCAATCTGCCTTCGCGCCGCGCCGTCGCCTTCGACCTGGTCGCGCTGGCCGTATTCACTTGATTCAGATCTTCGATGTCCTTATCGTAGCTCACAAAGATAAGTAGCCAGCTGGCACTTGTTGAGCCATTCTCCAATCTCATCCGCTGCGCCCCGAACGGCTGAGGGTGCTGCAGCTCGGCAGGTCAACCTCACGTTGTACCACTGCTCATGCCCAACAGCTTCTCCCCATCAGTGCCTTGTGACTGCCAGCACATGATGTCGAAAAAGGCCGTATCTTCAGGCCTGAGGTTTTCCTCCTTTCCGCCACATGATGCAAAAACAACAGCGAATGACTTCAACTACCCAGTCGAACCACGAGAAGCAAGGATATGCCTGCTGGGAAAGAGGTACAGAACACCCTGAGGATGCGATACCGAAGTCCTCCCAAACAAGCGGAGCCCTCAACGCGAACGTAAGGAATCGAAGCACACGACATCGTACGGTGAGCAACAAAGTCTTCATCGGCGTTCAGTCCAACATGGTCCATTCCGGAATATTCAGGAAGCCATCAGAGCCCAATGCTAGGATACGGAGAAAACGACAAGGAGTCTCACGTACCGCGCTTGTGGTTCATGCCCTGCTTCTGGAAGCAAAATCGCTGACAAGCAGTGGCGTGAGTGCTCTCTTCGCTCTCGGCATCTGCACGATTGCAAGATTTGCTTCCGCTTTGCGTCCGTTGCCTGTAAAGGGATTATTCCCGTCTTTCACATGCCGAACGAAGTACGAAGGTCCTTCGGGGGTCTGAGAGAGGCAAGTGAATGGACCTTGCTGGACGCTTGCGGAATGAACACTTTCAATCTACAAGAAGGCTTCTCGATCTATCACGTCTAGCGTTCGGCCACGCCTTTGCTGATATACATCAGTACGTCCCGTAGCTCGAGCTCTGGGATCAGTGCCAATTGACTTTACAGATTGTAGATATCGCGTCGTCATGGAATAGCTCGAAGGGGAAGTTCTTGACGTTGTAGCACTCCCGGGCTGCTTTCGCCTACGGTAATACTGCCAATGAAGGTGGATCTAATGGTAGGTACTTCTCAGAGCTCAATGCTTTCGTACCACCGTCTCTAGTTGTAGATCCACACACAAGGGCTAGCAGAAAAGCACGAATAGCACTCTTTGAGTGCACGATGCGCGTATTCGAAGAAGGGTAACGAGACTTCAAGCAACTTCATCTCTCCAAAAGTTGAGATTCACGGCCCATTGGCCGGCATAGCATTCCGACTATTGCATCTACTATGATCAACAAAATCATCAAACCTCCTCAAGATACTATCCGTCTCAGCACGACTACTCCTCGCAACCACAATCGTTCCATGTCGACTCAATCGCTCATTGACATAAGTCTCATACTCGTCCGCGCTGGTAATGACCGGACTATCCTTCCTCTCCAATCTCCTACTTCCTCTCCTCGTGCGACTCGACCCTGTCTCAGACAACCTCACAGAATCCCTCTCATCCCCAAGTATGACCGGCGGCGGTCTCGCCAATCCATGTACACCACTCTCCAGCTCTTTCAACTCGTTGAATCCTCCTCTACTTTCCCGGCATGTTCTTGTCTGGCTGTCTGAGGAATGTATACTGTCTTTGCGACTTCCGTGTGCGTAATGAGAGACGCCGCTCCAGGTACGTTTAAGCGTGTCGAGGAGATATCGACGGAAGAAGGCTCGTAAAGAGGGTGCACAGGCGCAGATTATAGCAAGTTGGCATTCGATGATCGACCAGGCGAAGAGCTCAAAACCGAGCCAGGTCGTGTCGAAAGTGTGTTGGATTTTCCAGAGGTAGTAGGAGCGGGCTATGCCGGCGCCGGTTGCTCTACACGTCCCATGTCAGTCAGTACGCGCCCCCCGTCAATAATGGTGTTTAGTGTGGTGTGGTTTGGATGGGAGAGAAGGAAGACTCACAACAACCCCAACCCAAACGTAACATTCAGCGCCACCTTCTGCCTCCTCGGCACATCCAAATTCACATGATTCAACATAACACACGGCAACGCCACAGCCATCAAATCACTCACCACACTCAGCACCCCCGCGATTATCGCCACTTGATCCCCACCAATACATTTGTATTCCTTCTCATAATGCCCCGAATACGCCAACCAAAGCGCCTCGAGCGGTTGGCACGAGAAGAAATACGCTAAAAGGACGCCGATTCCGTAAAAGGAGGTGAAGGCGAAGGCGAGGCGGAGGGTCCAGAGCCAGATGGGGGAGAGGGTTTGGGATACCATGCGGCGGTAGAAGAGGAGGACGGAGAGTTTTGTGCTGACGGTGGAGAGGAGGAAGAAGATTTGGGCGAGCCAGCCGAACTGTGCCATAGGTTAGAGAGGTGGGAGAAGGGGGGAGGGAGGGAGGTG